>AP028443.1:915265-1047700 GCA_036509395.1 Antheraea yamamai
ACTTCACTTGTGTACAATAACCGAACTTTATTACGGTATATTATAAAATATAGAGTAATAATAACAAAAGATTATGAATAAGATATAAAATCCACTACATGACTACTAAGATCCCACCAAAAACTCCCTCCTCATTTTGTATTTTAGAGACCTTATACAATTTCACTACTGGCAACACTGTTAATGTGGCTAGCAACAGCATTACCGTTTATATGTTATGCAAATATGTAATTTTCATAGCACTAATTTATTTGAAATGCATATATGTATAGTAATATATACATAGAAAATTATTTGTTGGGTGCAATTTATTTCTGAATGTGTTTGATTGCAATGTGATAATAGTAATAATAATATTAGTACTGAAAACCAAATATACACTTATTTCGTTTAGGTCATCGATTCAAAAAACATATCAGTCATCGACAAAGGTTATTAGGAGTTTTAAATTGTTATGTTTTTTAAATATTATTTACTAAGTTATGCCTTGGCCTAATTCTATTACTTATATTATACGAGCTAAGCTAGTCACGCGTTGTTACTTGTTCAATTAAAATTATGATAAATTTATAAATTAAAACGTGGCGTCATCTATGAGATATCCATAACAGTCGGTTCTACAGTTTTCTGCCAACAAACTAATTTAAAGCGCCATCTGTTCGAGACAGACGAAACTTACAATTAATAACAATAATCAACATTGACAATAATTTAATTTGTAATTAAAAGATATTAAGGCCATCAATCGAAATATAAATTAGACGAAATATAAATTATCTTATCTGTCAAGTTGGACCAAATTATACATAAATGCCAACGTTTCCTGAACTAGAGTTCAGCGTGGATAAACATCATGACATTGGAATTTGATATATAAAGATAAAATTGAGCAAGTTACTACGCTCTCATGCCTTTAGTACTCAACCGATCTTCACAAAATTTTGCATACGCATTGTCAGGGGTACATAAGGGATATAGGGTGGTTTTCGTACAGAAAAAGTGTTGTTTCAGAGAGATAGGTCAATATACATTAGAATGAGCGAAGCCGAGGGTAAAAGTTAAGAGTATAATCGTTTACAGTAGGGTGTACGATACCCTAAGAGAACTGCTCGGTTTTTGTTTAGTGTTATTTTTAGTAGTCAGTATTGTTGTGATTGTTTTTTTGAAGTGAAAACCTCTTTAGGCTCGTTTATTGGTATTTTTTGGCTGGAATAAAACTTATAGTTTCGTGTCTGCGACATGCTACTGGCGTGATCGACCGTATTGCGTTTGCGTCAGACTAGTGACGTAATGTGATATTGATATTTTGTAGCTCATCATATGTTTGATTGATTAATAATATTTATAAAAATGTATATAATTATTGTTAATAGATGTGAAAACCAGACTGATGATAATAATTTCAATATACAACATTGTGACATTTAAATAATTCACACAATAATCAATTTCAAAAGTTCAAATTCATTTCTATCGACAGTCCTTAGGACTGCCTCGACTTCTTCTTTGAATTAATTAATAAATTAATAACGAAACGCAGGTCGACGGTGTCCGTGTACTCGGGTAACTCGAACTCGAGTTCTGATCGGGATATCCTGGACCTGTCGATGCCGGACAAGAACTCTATGACGGAGGTGTGCTACGTGTGCGGCGACGAGTACAAACGCGGCACCCTCTATAATCTGCACACGAAGGAGCCCAAGGATAAGTCGGTAAGCACCTATGTACAGTAACGAATAACGTAGTCAGTCACTCAGGCAAACCCATTAACAATATGCAGGCATTTTGACTATTTAATCGCCTCACAGGAACTTTCACATAGAAGTGACTCTCCTATCAATGACATCTTTCCTTTTATAGACCGAACTCCAATAGGGTGGCGCTAGTGGTAATGTTTCGGTCTGATCTCAGATGAGTTGTAGCGGTACCGGAAGTAGATGTCTAAATAATTTGATTATCATTTTAGTTAATTAAATCAGGCTGCAGAAGTAGTCTTGGAAATTATAGACCTATTTCTGTACTTCCGTCGATAAGTAAAATTTTTGAAAAGATTATGCTTAAACAATTGGTAGAATATGTTACTGTGCAAAAGTTTCTGGATGGTCGACAGTTTGGTTTCATAAAATCGAAATCTACTACTGACGATGGTGCAACGCTCAAAAATCATATATTGGGAGCCTGGGAGGATTCGCAGGATGCAATTGGTGTGTTCTGCGATTTGTCTAAGGCCTTCGATTGCGTTGACCATAGTACGCTTATTCTTAAATTAAAACACAATGGTATTTGTGGATCTTCTCTCGACCTTCTAGTGTCTTATTTAAAAGATCGCTGTCAGAAAATTAACATACATGGGGTAACCTCTGCGGGATCGTTTGCCCGAATTGGTGTCCCGCAGGGCTCCATTTTAGGGCCGTTTTTGTTCTTAATATATATAAACGATCTACCGCTAGTGGTTAATAACTCTGCTGACGTGGTGCTTTTTGCAGACGATACTTCTCTAATATTTAAAGTGAAAAGGATTTACTTTACCCGATGTTAGACAGGTTGATAGTAGAATCAAGATCGAAGGGAATTTACTAGGGTTAGTTGACAATGCTGTATTCTTGGGAATTACACTAAATTCCAAATTACAATGGGGCCCTCACATTAAAAAACTGGCGAGCAGATTAAGTTCCGCTGCATTCGCAATACGTAAGATTCGCTAGTTTACAGATATTGCCACTGCTAGGTTAGTCTGCTTCGCTTACTTCCATAGCTTAATGTCTTATGGCATTCTGCTATGGGGTACGGCTGCTGAGGTAGACACGATATTTTTATTACAAAAACGGGCAGTTCGGGCAATATATAATATGGGACCTCGCGAATCATTAAAAACGAAATTCCAGGAATTCGGTATCTTAACTCTGCCCTCCCAATACATTCTTGATAATTTAATATATGTCCGTAAAAACTTTGAAAATCTGAATTTAGTAAAAGACCGGCATAATCTAAATACTAGAAACTGTGATAAACTGATGGTCCCATGTTTCAGACTTAGCAAAACCAGTAATAGTTTTTTAGGTAATAGTGTTAGGTTCTACAATAAAGTCCCAAAGCATGTTACCGATTTGCCGGACTGTAAATTTAAGCGCCACGTCAAACGGGTTTTAGTTTCAAAAGGATATTATAGAGTGGATCAGTATGTAAATGATAGTGATGTCTGGAATTGACTCCTCTCTGTGCATCCACTAAAAGCATTCTATGATGTATTGGAAATATATGTTAAAAAATGTACCCGATCGAGTTTCTTGCCGGTTCTTCTCGATGACTGGGTTGTTTTCCGAACCGGTGGTAGTCTTTGACGTTCATAAGTGCCTTATTAGGGCCTAAACTGAATAAAGTATTTTTGATTTTGAATAAAAATATTATAAAGGCCATATTAAATCATTAATATTAATTACAAAAACAAAAATCATGACAATACTAAGAGTAAAAATTTCTCTGATTTTCGCTGTATCTTCAGTTTGAAAGATGATTGTAAAACCAAATGAAACACGAACTGTTAAATGTCATTTTTTTATTAAGAGTTGTTTGATGGAAAATTTTCAGTCTAAAATATGACACCATACGGGAATTTAGACGAGAATTTCATATTTAAACGTCTGTTATTCAATCTCTTAACTTTTAACTGTATCGAAAAACGAATATAAAGTATATTCGGTATATTGTTGACTTTTTGATAAATAATTCTGGAAATGCAGTTCTGAATTAGTAACGACAAAGTATATAACGTTAAACCGAGTCATTGCCACAAAAAGAACGTAGCGTGGGAGCTAAAAATCGTGTAATACGTGTGACGTAAGTTATAGATGAGCCTTTCTTATTGTGAAAATGAATCTATACGTGTCTACAAGAGATCCTGGTGGAGATTAGAATTAGTACTTCATGCTACTATTCTTTGGCTCGCAGTCTATCTATTTAGATCCATGCATTCGAATGGCTTTGGTCGCATTTGTGTCGCGGTGGTACAAGTTTCTTTATTTATCGATACACGTTCAGTTTTCGGAGGGATGTGAAGCTTTAACTCGTAATTATTTGTGCTGGTATTCGATGCGTTCAAGCTAAGAAGTCGGCTTTTATTCAAAGAGTACCTGTATCTGCGGTTCTGCTTGCGTATATTATACATTACCTTATTTTTACTTATGTCTTTTTGGTTCTGTAAGTATTTTATTGATTATTTTTATAATGTATGCAATTTCGGAATAAAACGTATAACTCTGTAAACAATTTTTTTTTAAATCAGTCAAGCCGTTTTACAGTTAAATCCTAAGATATAAGCAGATAAAAACATTTTCTTTAATATTAAACTCGAGATCCAGTGTTTTATTGTAATAAAATATGCGATAATTGCTCAGTGGTTAGCGTGTGCGGACACTCTGTCGATGGACGTAGGTTCGAATCCTTGCGAATGAGCTGGAGCGTTCGGTGAAGGAAAATATCGTGATGACACTATAGCCTGGTCGGCGTTTGTTGAAACCCGCCGCCCGCTACCCACCCCCCCTCAAATTCAAAGTCTATGCCAGAACACCTGTTGGTGTGTTCCGGCAGCTGCACTTGAGAGACAGTTCTCTTGTAGGTTTGCCGTGTTTATCATTTTAGAGCACGACGTCATTTAACATCAGACGAGATTGTGGTCATATGCTACAACCTATCAAGTATTTAAAAAAAAATAGAAAAACAAATAAGTGTACAGACATAACTAAAGATTTATTAGCTAGTATTATAATATTTATTAACGAAATCGTCACTACCAATGCACACGTTATGTGTTGAACACTTTTAAATTATTCTAAATCAATACATAGTATAAAACAAAGTCTCCTACCGCGTCTGTCTGTCTGTTCGCGATAAACTCAAAAACTACTGAACGGATTTCCAAGTGGTTCTCTCCAGTGGATAAAGTGATTCACGAGGAACGTTTTGGTATATAATTTGTCAAGGATTTTTTTATAATAAGGGCGAGACGACGTCTGCCGGGCCCGCTAGTATATGTATATAATATTTTAAAACCTGTTGTTTTGCCCTCGTTAATACAACGTTTATATTTATTTTTTTAAATTTAATATTTAATGTACAGAGAGACTAGCTTAGTATATGTATATATATTACAAGAGCTCACTACATTCACCTACTATAAAATAATTACAATCAACTTTTAGATAATCTTTTCGTTTTATACCGATTCCAATAGGTTAACTCGTTTTTTTCCTCCGAATAATTCATTATTTGTGTAATATTTTATCAGAGTTTAAGAACTTATAAACATTACGATAAGGGATGTCACGTTGACACGCGATGTCGTCTTTGATATCTCGGTTTTTTAACATCTATACTAATATTATAACGCTGAAGAGTTTGTTTGCTCGAACACGCTAATCTCAGGAACTACTGGTCCGATTTGAAAAATTATTTCAGTGTTAGAAAGCTCGAGTATCGAGGAAGGCTATAGTCGTGCTAAGACTAATAGAAACGGAACACTAATGAACAATGTTTAAAAATCGTTTTTTTTTCTTTTGAGAGCTCCGCTGCGTGTTAGCGTAAGCCCAAAGTAACTATTCCACGCGGACGAAGTCGCGGGCAGAAGCTAGTGTTTATATATTTTTAAAATATTCTTCGTTCCGTCCAAGTTGTGATTATATTTTGGATAGTAGATTTTATGGGGAAATTTTTATTTCAATTATTTTTTTCGACATAAAAACATATCTCAAGTTGTATACGTGTATCAGTTTATGCTAAGGTTTTCACCTTTGACATAATTATGTACAAGACAGTGCGCATAAGTCCGTTCTAATAAAAGCGCTTTTATTACAGGAACAATGTATCATCTCTGGATCAAATACTAATTATCCTTTATAAAAAAAATCCGATTTTGATTTACCTTTAGTAGATGCTACTACTACTTATTACTTGTACTTATTAGTAGTACTTAGTAGTTATGTAAAAGCGTAATAATGACGCCTAGGTAATAGTCTCGTTAGAAGTGGTTCAGTCGTTTCAGACATTATTCCAAAACAAATTGACAGATATTTCAAATTTCACTATATGTATGGATTTGTACTCGTTTAATGCATACAGTACCCGACATTAGATTTGTTACGTCGGGATGAAGAGTGAGAGGTCCGGCTGAGAACGATTTACTTCACTTTTGAATAAAAACTGAAATAGTTTAGAAAATTATCCGATACGAAATATATACCAGAGTTATTGAGGTATGTATGCTTGGCACACATACATGTTTCAACAACTCATATATGTATGAATAATTAGCTTAACTTAGGTTAGCTCAGATAAGTCGCGAATTGCATGTATCAGGCAACAGCCCAAGCCGAGGTGTGCCATGCACCCTTGAGCTAGTTTCCCAAATAAAGTCGGCTGAGTGCCATAAGCGCTCGCATTAGTAGTCCGGTGAAGCTGTTAAGACCTTGCTATGTCAAGGGCGTAGTCAGTTCGAAAAAAAAAAAGTTTTGAATAGGGCTTGCTCTCTATCGCACAGCTCAACGACGGCGATAGACATAGCCAACGCTATACGAAATCGAACTTAGCCGACTATTTCGGTTTTCTTCTTCCCGACGCGACGTGATGAATCAAAAGCCGGATATTGTATAAGTATAATAAACGTGCAAACAAATACACGTGCACGTTAGATTTACATTCTTATTATATGTATAGAAGATGTATAGATTAAGTACTGATGGATATATGGATGGACGGATATATATAAATAGTATAGCGGTGACAAAGCGTCCGATGACGTGGAGGAATCAACGTCTGCCGACAAACAGGCGATAAATTGAATATATCTGTAATGATAGGCTAGGGGTGAAGGGGTGAGGGGCGCGGGGGGCTATCGCACAGTGGAAAATATCGTCGATTGTCGATTTAACCTTGCGATCCCGACCGGGGCTATCGCTTCACTCGGTACGGGGGAGGCGCGCCCTGCTCGAGACACTTACATTATATTGTACTAATGACCCATCCTCACTTCGCACGAGTGTATTTCAACTGGGTAACAGAAATCCCCTAGCGAATTGGATGTAGAAATCTGAATGTGTAATTTTTTTTGAGCTAGTTACGCTTTTGGCCTGACAGGCCTTTACAACTTCGCTGGACTACGATTCCGAATGAATAAACAAGCAACGGTAAGTTCATTAATGTAGCGTTCCTCTTGACGTCGCGATGTACCAAGATATTGTACAGCGCCATCTATTGTTTTTTTTTTTTTTTATTGTTACTCGGCAAAGTGACTGTACTGTGCCTGATGGTAAGCACAGTACAATCCAAAAACAATGGCGACCACCGAAAGACATACTATCCA
This sequence comes from Antheraea yamamai, assembly GCA_036509395.1. Taxonomy (NCBI): domain Eukaryota; kingdom Metazoa; phylum Arthropoda; class Insecta; order Lepidoptera; family Saturniidae; genus Antheraea; species Antheraea yamamai. The sequence goes on from AP028443.1 coordinate 922,620, forward strand.
TCGCCGGTCGCCGCTGTCATGCCGGCCTGAAAGCGACCCAGTCAGGGACAGCCCCCCCCCATAGTTGCTGGATATACACCGGCTGATCCCGGAACGCGACACGCCCAAACGTGCCACTATAGCGCGTGTTCCACCTGGTGTACGGTGGTCGCGATCCAGTCGGGTACAGACACCCTACCACCCCGCAAATGGCACAGGCGACTTAGACATTAATATGTGTCTATGCATTAACGCTTTGATATTTACAGTTTATTTATAGAAACTATTTAAGCTCATGTAGCTTTACGTACGTTACATAGACACGGGACTTTTTTTTGTTACGCATAAAATTTATGATTTGTAATAATATTATACACTTAATAATGGTACTAAATAATTTCACGACTCCAAAGTCGTGGTGGTCAAGCAGTTTCACCGGTGGACTATCAATCTGATACCCGTAAGTTCGAACCCCGGTATGAAACAATGTATTTTTTTAAATTCGCATACATTTACTAATTGAAATTGGTAACGCTACCGGCTGACGGTGAAGTAAAAACATCGTGAGGAAAGATGAATCTGAAAAATGTTCTTGTAGTACCACCATATGTGGGAAGATATAGAACTCTGAATCAGTCGGAGTTTAAAGTCGCAAGTACGTTGTGGGCTGGCATGGTGGTTACGCCCATACCTTCCTTTGGAAAGAGGCTTAGGTCCGTCTCTGCAGTGGAACATTTACAGGCCAATGATGCGGAATAGCACTAATAATTTTTTTTTAATAAACAGAATTGCTTGGCAAAGTGTCTTTTATATCCGAGGGTAATCTTTGAAATGGCTCAAATGGTTTTGAGGAGGCTTTTACTTCTAAATAAGGATTTTTTCTGAAACTTCTATTTAAACTTCATCATTACGCTTTTGTATAGATAAAATTTAACAGAGGTCACATAAAATCGGTAAGACGGTAATAGAGGACAAGTAGTAATGACAAAATTTAATTTAAAAAAAGACAGCCTTCAACTAAGCCAGATAATATACGTAGTTTTCATGAAACGCGTAATATAAAAAGGAACACAATACATACATACAATCTCTTATTTATCTATACTAATATTATAAAGAGGTAAAGTTTGTAACGTTGTAGGGGGTAATCTCAGGAACTACTGGTCCGATTTGAAAAATTCAGTTTATTTCAGTGTTATATAGCTCATTTATCGAGGATGGTTATAAGTTGTATATCAATCACGCTTAGACTAATAGGAGCGAAGCACCGATGAAGAATGTTACAAAATCGGGGTATTTTTCGGGACTTCCGTTGCATTGTTGTCCAGTTACCTCCTAGAGGCGCCTAAAGAAGTTTTACTTAAAAAAACATTCTGGACGGTAAAATTGGAACTTCGGTCTCGGTGTATAAAAACTGGAAATTTAAAAAAAAAAAAACTAAACATTTTATATGAACGATTAAAATTAGATTTAGTTCATTTTAAAATGTAACGACTTATATATTGTTAAATTAATAAACATCGAACTCGCGGTTATCAGCTGGTAGTGAAATAGTGTTTAAATATAATGTATCTGTCCGTATTAGTGACGTCTCCCCTTTGCCCCGAGTACGTACAGAGTTCACAGTCGTTACCCCCGTCTCTCTGCAATTATATTTTTCTCTCTCATTTAATGAGTATCATCTACTTATCATCATCACCTTTGCTCTGTCGACGTTGCTTGTTTTTATTACTCGATAATACTAGCCTTTCACTACGGGTTTGCTTTTGTTTTAATATTCGTATTGATATTATATTTTGAGAAAATCTTTTCAACCGTTTCATTAATTTTCTTATAGTAAGTAGATTTTTTTAAAGTATAGAAAAGTAATAACTAATGCTTATTTTCATGAGGGTATTTTCATATATGTACAACTAGCGGGCCCGGCTGACGTTGTCCCGCCCTGATTACCCCCCCGCAATCCCCCTTGTGGGTGGAATTTCGTAAAATCCGTTCTTAGCTGACCTCTACTCGGCGAAAGGAATATTCCTACCATATTTCACGTCGCTACGCCTTATGGTTCCAGAGATATCGTGATGAGTCAATATATAGGTGGGAATCTCTTATATATATATAGATAGATAGATAGATTTTAATTGACTCAGTAATTGTTTTCATATGTTAAAAATCCTCTGTCGTTCAGTTTTTTTTTTAATTTATCTTAAGACGTGGATAGTGTATACGATTGGTTATTTAAACCTGTGCATATTACACAGAAGCTTTATGATTGGTTAAGCACTATGTATAGAAACATGGGATTCAAATGATACAATAATGCATACAAAAATAATTGTAGTTTTTCTCTGAACAGTAGTATGAGAGTGCGCTTCATATCGGCTTGTCCCCCGCGACCTATGAACCGTCTCGCATCTCTCCGTATTGTAAACATTATTTTTTTATTTTAATCTACTCTACATATTATAACGCGCTGATCATAAAAATATTACATTGTTTAAGCTTCAATTATTATTATACAAAAGCATATAAAGGTTATCATGCCACGTAAAATTGTAAATAATTCTGTGTACTTATCTGTCGTTTCACGGTATTGACTGGGTTTTTTTTATTTAATACTACCTGTGCCCGCTACTCCGTCCTCGTGGTAGTTAATGTAAAAAATAGTGACCAATAAAATCATCTGAAGTCCCTTCCTTTTCTTTTATATCATAAATGAAATGAACATGTGGGTCACCCGATGTTAAGTGATCACCATCGTCCATAGACACCCGCAACACCAGAAGAGTCGCAAGTGCGTTGCTACCCTGTGTGTGGGGGTGGGGGAGTAGGGGAGGTGGGTTATCCGGCGCTCTCACTGACCACACTGACCAAACGAAACGCAACAATGCAAGCACTGTTACTTCACGTCGGTTTTCTATGAGAGGGTGGTAGAACCCCGGGCGAGCCGACCCATTCATGCTGAATCCAGTAATCCAGTAATTCAGCGTGGCTCTACCATCACCACAAGTCCATTTACTTACTACTTTTCTTTCGTTTTTAAGTCGCATCGTCATTAAAATTACAATAACTTTTGATAGAGTGAACCGATTTTAATGAAACCAAAACTAAATGTTACTCGAGGATATGCTTTATTATTTTCGGTCAAGTTTTATCGTGAACTTAGTACTTTAGCAGTGATGCGCGTCAAACACACAGACAGATACATCTCTAAAAATGATTGAAATATATTTTATTACCTACTCCAAGACGCCAGCAGCAATTTTTTCACAAAAAATCTAATAAATATAGACAGATTTACATTTTTATTATATGCATACATATTACCTGTATAAAATCAAAGGACACATAATAGGCAGGTTTTTTATACTAAATCGGAAAAATGACTGCTTAGTACCTGATAGAAAGTCGATGATAAATTCCATCTGTAGTGGTCGCAGTCATGCCGACCTGCAGAAGTCTTTCTGCAGCCTCGCTTGTAAGATCCGATATCGTAGGGAGAATGGAACACGCTGGTTAGGAGGCGATTCGAAGTCTTTACAGGACAACAGCTATAAAATATATGAACACTTTGTTTTTGCCGGGAATTGAATCGACGATGGCTTCGTTGATAGCGTACTCGCACACAGTGTCAATGGACGCAGGTTCGCATCTTTGCGATTGAGTCGGAGCTTCCGGTGAAGGTAAACGTCGTGACGAAACCAAAGCACGGTGGTAAGGGTTTTTCTAAGCCCGCCTGTCTATCTACCACCCATAAGTTGTAAATCTGTCGTCAAGCACCTGTTGGTGTGTTTCGGCAACACTTCAGAGCCAGTCCCCTCTAGGCTTGGCGTGTTTACCATCTCAGACCACGTCGTCATCTATCATCAGATGAGATTGTAGTCAAGCATTAAAATATATAAAGTAAAAAAAAAATGTAGTGGAAAGGAGAAGGTTGGATAAGGTTAAATAACTTGTCAGAGTATTTTTCATCATACAAATTATAAATGCAATGTCTCTTGATAAATGTAACTGTTCTAGACAGTCAGTGTTGTCTGCATTTTTCTTTACTTTATAGGTTTTAGCATTTGACTACAATCTCATGTGATGTTACGTGACGGATTCGAGAACTTAAAAATATGGTGTCGCAGCACGTTATCAACTAAACAATCATCGCTTTGTTATACACAATGCGGACAGAGGTTTTTGGCGGAACGATCCCAGAAATGCGAACAATATTTAAGCCATAGGGATATGGCATATAAAAAGGCATAGGGAACTGGGGGTGAAATACCATAACCGCATGTTTAGGACACTAATCCTCCTGGGTATTATGGAGAAAATGCTTTAATCGATACGTGAACGATGGTGACGTCTGGACATGACGCCCCTCTCTGTACATCCGCCAGAAACGATTATAACTGGAGTATAAAATGTTTGTAAAAATATTTATGATGAAAAGATAAACCAGATCAAGTTTCTTTCCGGTTCTTCTCGATGAGTGGATTGTTTGTTCATAAGCGCCTTCTCAGGTACTTACTAAATTGAATAGAGTATTTTCGATTTTCATGTTTAAAAGGTGATCTCTGGGATTGGGGTCACAGTCGATGTCTACGTCTGAGATAGTGAGGCTTTCCGAAGGCGTAAACCCTTGTCAGTACAAGTGAGTCATTATGAAGAGTGAGGACAGAGGTAAAAGTAGGTGGTATTCAATGAGATAATTAAGTGAAAACACAGAACTGTTTTTATTAATCTCTTCGACTCTGTTAAGCCTAAATTCACTCAAAAATGGGATACTAAAATATTTACATGTTGTTGGTGGATATAATAAAAAATTATCAAGTTTTTTTTTTGTGTAGCCAAATTGTAGGCCGGATCTACTTGCTGTTTTTTTTTATATATATTCTATTATTATATAAGTATGTAATATTGTGCAATATTTTGTAATCTTGTGTAATATTTATACTATTATGTAATACATATATAAATAAATATGAACTGGTGTATGTGTGTGCGCTCATCATTTCAGCACGGCTGCACAATTTTTGGCCAATTTTTGTTGTTTTTGTGTTTTTAGTTTTCAGTACGAGACTTGTATGGAAGAATTGAAAAATTGTTCGTTAAATCTCCACATAAAAAGTGAACGAGTGAGTGAGACAAAACACAGTAAGGAGATCTTCAGAAATATTGACAGATTGACGTTCCTCTCTTTCACTCTTCGAGTCTTGTTATAATATAAGGATGTTATAAGGAAATTCATTTTTGTAATCAAAGAATAGACGAGGCGAATAATTTTATGCGTATATTTAAAAAAAATATAAACATTAAAATTTTACGGAATCCTAAAAGACCACCCTAGTAGCACCCACCGGGTCCAGTTGTGAATCTAAACCATTCTTGAATCCACTTGAACACACACAAAAAGTATCATCAAAATTTGTCCAGCCGTTTAGGAGGAGTTGAGTTACATATACACGGACAGAAGAATTGTATATATAAACTAGCGGACCGGGCGGACGTTGTCCTGCCTTGAAAACAAAAAAAATCCTAAAAGTCGATCGCAGCGCCACCTGCCGGGTCCAATTGTGAATCTAAACCATTCTCGAATCTCCACGAACACACACAAAAAATTTCATCAAAATCGGTCCAGTCGTTTAGGAGGAGTTCAGTCACATACACACGCACACAAGAAATATATATATTAAGATATTGTATGCTTTTATATTTTTCTTTTAAAGATTTTTGACGTTTAATCCTTAGGTTCACGATGACAGTTGTCTATATTGCCTTTATATAAAATTGTAGTAAGCAGGTTGCAAAACAGATTAATTCTGGAAATCGGTTTTGTTTCCAGACGAAGCAAGCGTACTTCCCTATATTCGGGGAGCAGCACCCGCGGCCGCCGCGCTCGCGCCCCAAGGACGCGCAGGGCACCGTGCGCGCCTGCTCCGCCTGCCACCACCACCTGCTGCATCAGTGGAACACCTACCAAGTAAGTCGAATGTCACGGGTTCCAACACCATAACCTAACAGAATTATACTGCAACTTTTAAGCTAAATATCTCACATTTACGATTATTCCAGAGAGTTCCACCCTCGTAATCTGTTCGTTTACGAGAAATCGTTTTTTATGTGTTAATAATTATAAGTTGTGTACTTATCTTCCCTTTCGTTATAACTTTTAGGCCTAACAGAAAAGTTTAATTATATGTAGCCTAAACTCTCTTAGTTATAGATTCGAAAAGTACATTTGGAATATCGACACTTATCTATACTAATATTATAAAGAGGTAAAGTTTGTGAGTTTGTGGGTTTGTGAGTTTGTGACGTTGTGGCGTTGTAAGGAGTAATCTCAGGAACTACTGGTCCGATTTGAATAATTCTTTCAGTGTTATATAGCTCATTCATCGAGAATGGTTATAGGCTATATATCATCACGCTAAGGCTAATAGGAGCAGAGCACAGATGAAAAATGTTTCAAAATCGAGATGTTTTTTTCTTTTTGAGAGCTTCTGCTGTGTGTCAGCGTTAGCCCAGAGTAGTAACTATTACTACGTGGACGAAGTCGCGGGCAGGGGCTATAATATTATAAAGAGGTAAAGTTTGTGAATTTGTGACGTTGTAGGGGGTAATCTCAAGAACTAATAAACCGATTTAAAAAAATTTTTTACTAATAGAAAGCCACGTTATTTGTGAGTGTCATAAGTTATATATCATCACGCTAAGGGCAATAGGAGCGGAGCAACAATGAAAAATGTTTTTAAATCGGGGTATTTTTTCCTTTTGAGAGCTTCCGCTGCGTCTTAGTCCAAAATAACTATTCCACGCGTGCGAAGTCGCGGGCAGAAGTTATTAACTAATTATATTATCTATAATCTATACTAATATTATAAAGAGGTAAAGTTTGTGAGGTTGTAGGGGGTAATATCTGGGGAATCGGAGAAAAATGGTCGAACGAAAACGTTTCTTACGAACGCTGCCTTAATTGTGAGATATATATGATTGAGTTCTAGAGAAAAGTTGTAGCTTGATAATGCCTATTACCGCCCAACGAAGTGGGCACGGGTCGGCTAGTATCGTATAAGTGTAGATAGCAGATATATATCCCGTATAGAACTATAGATAGGGCATGTGTCAAAATCATCTCTCATTCTTCTTTATTTTGGAACGAAATCTCCTTTGTGAAAAATGATTGCTGTCACTATCAATTGAGGAATTGTTTCGTATTTTACAGTTAGTGTCTTGTTATTCTCTTATGCACCAACAAAATAGTGACACTTTTGTAAGAAATTTCGAGGGAGTTTTTGAGTAATGTCGGAATTTGTGTTAAATTTTACGATAATCTACTTCCGTTATGCGAAATTTCTAAGCTATATCACGTAAAATATTGATAATGATATAAAATATAGGCTATAATATACAAGTATAACCTTTCATAATGCACTAAAGTCCCGCCACAAATTCGTTCATAGTTTTCGAACACAATTAACGTTGCTATTCCAAATCTGACAAACCAATGACAGATGACATTTGCAAGTTTAAATTGCGTCTAATTAATTGCAGAGTATTATAAATAAATTAGAATGTGTTTATGAACCTTTAACACGTTTTGTGCCAAGCTATTTTTGCATGATATGTCCTACAGGCCATTTGATATTTTGACAAATAATACATGTATTATTATACAATATTATATTACAACACCATACATAATATGACATAAGTAATTCTTTCTTTTTCTGTAGTTATCAAATCGTGTGCCACCAGTGGTACACGTGGCCTAAATATCAAGTCTAACGTGTAGCACCGGTGGTGCACGTGGCACGGGACTTCTTAATTACGATACACTTTCAATGATCAATACAGAGTCTACGCTTAATAAAAAAAAATAAACGAGTTGATTTAAATAACCTAAAGAAAGTAAAGGTTATAGACAAGACGTTACGCTTTTTCATCATTTGATTACAAGTTGACCTTATGTTAAATGACGACGTGGTCGAAGGTGACAAACACGCTAAACTTAGAAAACGACTGATTTTTTTCAAGCGCAGCCACCGGAACACAGTTAAAGAGAAGGACATTATACAGTGGTGTGGTACTCATGCCATTCGAGTATGAATTTGTTACAACAAATAATATTAAAACGCATGCGAAACGGGGACCAAAGTTAGTGAAATAAAACTGAATTTTCCTCCGAATCGATGTTAGCAAAATTGAGAGGGCGACGCTACCGGTAGAGACTAGTGTATGGTAATTGTGTACTGATACAGACGCATCTCTTTAATTACATACGCGGCTTATATAAATATTACACAAAAAAATAACACGTCGTTAAATAATGTTTTTATGTTTTACTTCTTTATCATCCATTCACCCATCGAGTGTATCAATAATAATTTGCGCAACAATTGATTGGCTATATATTTATATCTATATTGTATATTATTATTTATTATAATTAGGGTCATCCTGACAGATGTCACCGTTATCTTTGGAGCCGGTTCGGGTCACCGCACCTGGTATCTCTAATGCGAATGGCGTATCGATATTCTTAAATTGATTTAATAATGAAAATCTTAACCTAGATCAGTCAGTAACGTCAAGAGAGAGGTGTCTGTCTGTGTGTCTACATGACGATGCTCTATTAACAAATGAAAATTGGAAAATTTTCTTCGATTTTATAGTATACCGAAGCTAGATTCTTAGTGAACTGTCTGTAGCAAAATAACGTGAGCAAATTAACATAGACTGTCTCTCAATTGGGGGACATATGTAGATGCTTTACTTTTTATTAAGTGAAGATCCTCTAGTTTTTGCCATTTCTATTATGGTCTATGCGCCTACGGTTTAGCGCAACAATGATACCCTGGGTGGTTATTGCAGTTGTCTACAAGTTACAGTAATCATTTATCATCAGATAGACTATTTGCTGCGTTTTTTTGTTTGTATTTTCCTGCAGAGTCTTGGTCCGCACCCTTTTCCTGACATCAATTTAACCTTAGTGCCGTTTAAATATAATATTAAAGTGAGCAATACATTATCATTATACTTAACAAGTTACAGCTAAATGTTATTGTATTTTGTTTTGTTAATATTTTTTGTACTTTTATTAGTAAGTCAAATTTGTTGAGATAATAGCCTTTATGGCAGTTACATTCTTATCTTTTATAGTAATTTTTAACTTGTAGTCGACAATGTTATACCTTTTAGCATATAAAAAAAGAAAGATAATTGTAGAAACAGCAGTGAATACCACTTACCTTTTACAAGGTGAATATACTGAATCTTCGTAAAAACAGTACAGTCGAAGATTAAATGTGCACTAAAGAGGGAGTTTTGAAATTTGAAACATTCCAAAGATGGTTAAATATATAGTTAAAACTATTGAGACGTTGCTCATTCGACACACAGTTAATTCTGTAGAAATGTGTAATGAGTAGTCATTATTTTCGTGATTCTATTTTATTAATTAAATTGTTAATTGTGAGAAATGTAAGTGAACTAGAAATGACAAACAGGGATGCTTAATTAAATTATTTTAAATTGTCATTCGCAAAATATTGTAATCATATATACATTTTGTGTATACATACATATTTGCATAATATATAATAAGTATTGTGTTAAGCCAATCTAATTTATTACTTATATGGCAATAAAATATAGTGTATTTCTTAATTTGTTTTTAAAGAATAATGCAATATCTAAATATATAAAAAACCAGTGTCATGGTGTTCGTCCACGATGACCTCCGAAACTATTCAACTGATTTTCATGAAACGTTGTCATTTATGTATAATTTGAGAGATAAACTAACTTGAGAGATAGGATCATTTTTATTTTTTATTAATGGCCTTAATATTTTAAATTACAAACTAAATTATTGTCGATATTGGTTATTGTTGTTAGTTGTAAGTTTTATAAGTCTCGAACAGATGGCGCTTTAAATTAGTTTGTTGACAGAACATTGTAGGACCACTGTTATAGTTATCTTATAGATGAAACCACGTTTTAATTTATAATTTCTTTTTCAAACTCCAGTTTATTTTATGGTGCACGTGTTCTATTAATCTATTTACTACGTAATCCCGCTATTCTTATGTCAATTTTTATTGCATTTTCATGTTTGTATATTATTTACAATTATATATTCAACTGGGTCACAGCAACACGCGGCCTGGTCAGCTACTTCTCAATATATTCTAAATAATTTGATAATTTATGAAATTATACCAGTTCTGGGATGTGATTGACGGCTAGGCCGTATTCAAATACGGCGCCGTGGTGTTGCATAACTATTGATTAATTCATTTAAGATAATAGACCATCGTAAAGGTGTGTGTAACGTTTTGAATTATCATAAAATTACTATGTGTACGATGTATGCGCTAAACAGAATTGCTTAATTCGGGTCACTGTGACATTTCATATGCATTTATTAAGTTTATGACTTTTTAGACTTCTAAATATTTCATGAAAACCATGTGATTATCTAATTATCAAATCCGATATTTCTTTATAAAGGCATCTACTAGTAGTGCAGCCCTCGACAAACTTTTTGACCAACCTGAATATCGTTGCGCGGAACACAAATTTAGGTATAAATGCCTATATTATATGCACATCGAGACAACTTAAGAATAAATAAATGCCAATTTTGTATTTCTATAGTAATATTTTAATTGTTTTGTATTAATCTCTTGACTATATTACGCGCAAATTCAAACTTAAGGCTATATATGCAGAGCGGTCAAAAAGATTAACGAGAATGTTTAAGTTTTTTTTTGTGAAACAAGACTTTACTCTGTACTCGCCACTTTACTTGAAGAAAGTTGTTTCACAGAGTTGCATGGAAAAAATCCATTAACGCGCTACGATATTTGGTAACTGTTTTTTTTCTCCATAATTTCCACTTTCACGATTACGTCACGTGAGTGCGTAAGCAAATGTTAGGAGCGCGCTCGAACGGTTCTACAATACAAACAGACAAACAGAACGGTGGCTCGCTGTTGACCCAGAAACCCCAGTCGCATGTCGGTTCCCGCTGCGAGCTGTCGAACCGCGCGCTGCGCAAACGCACGTCCATTTATACCGGCTGTAACCAACTTTATTGTAACGGTATCGATATATAGTTGTGATTTATCAGTGATAAAAAATATATCGCGTCGTGTTAAAAAAATACGTCGACAGTGATGAGCGCGCGGTCGTACGTGCGCAAGCGCAATGTGGTACAAGGGTAAATATATGGTGCCAGTTTTACAAGAGGTATTGTTGTTGTGATCGTCGTAGTGTTGTTTCGGAGTGTTTTGTGTTGTTTTTTTTTAGTATTTTTGAGTGTCTGTGGTGTTAAGTGTTGTTGAATTTGAAGGATGCGATGCTGCTGCAACAACAGCAGCGCGGGAAGGAGGACGCATCTCCGCTGAACTGCAAGGTATTTTTCAGACATAATTTGTACGATTTGGGTCTTTAGAACTAAAGGTCGAAAGAACTAAAGGTTTGGGGGGAAAATATTAAAAAGTTATGTCGTAAATTTTAATATTTTAAATGTTGACATTTAAAGACGTGTTTTAAATATTTCATATTGTTTGTATGTTTTTTTATGTCATTAATATACATAGAAATAGTTGTTTTATTCATTACATTTCGAATTTCCTAAACTGTTACAAAACAAATTTAAGATTATTTCTCTAGATTCCAGAGCACTATCACTTTATACCACATATACTTATATAATGAACATACAATTCCTTTAATAAGTAATGAATATATCGGCATAGGTCTATTGACCATTCGATCCTGACTTTTTCGTAGATGGTGCTTAGAATAATTATTTTTTTGGATTCGTTAGACCGCTTATCATTTTTTTAATGCCCAACGAAACGGGCGAGAGTAGGCTACTTTGTGTGTAAAAAGTTTGAATTACTTTTAATCTAAGATATTAAAAAAGAGTGCTTTTTATCCCGTTAAACTCGAGACAGCAACTTAGAGCGGAAACACGCAGCATATGTAAATTAACTGATAAAATGCCATCTTTTGACTTTACTGGGAACTGTATTAGGCTGAGCAGACTACTAAAATTTTTTCATGAGTCAATTTTGGTGATATAAAACTTACTTATACTAAGGTTTTGGAAATTGAAGTTTTCAAATCGACAAAGGTTTCAAAATAATTTTATTGTAATAGTTTTGCTTACTTTTGAAGCGATGATGGCTTAGTTGATAGCGTCGATGGACGTAGGTTCGAATCCGTGTAACTGAGTCGGAGCGCGCGGTGAAGGAAAACGCTTTGATGAAACCATAGCATGGTGGCAGGGTTCTTTCTAACTGTCTAACTTTGAGAATCTGTCGCCAAGCACTGTTTGCTGAGTTCCCGCAGCTGCACTTGGACGCCAGTTTCCTCTAGATATGGTGTGTTTAACATCTTACACCACGTCGTTATTTAACATTAGATGAGATTGTGGTTAAACGTTTAATCATATAAAGTATTAAAAAAAACACTTCCTACATCAACCGAAATTAGTTTTTGGCAAATATTATCGATGTACAGACAGACATACAGAACAGTTTCAAAATGTTCGATTTGTCATACGATTTACGTGAATACTTTATAGTCTGTGCGTTACATGACTTGCAAAACATTATTATTAACACACAACAGTAAAGAAAGACATTTATTTAGTGTTAACTTCATTATCAAGATATACGTACCTAACTTGATAAGCGTGCAATCTTCTTCTATTCATATAATAAGAATGTAAATATAATGTTTCTTTACTTTTTAGGTTTTTGTGAATAGAATTGTTGCAGGTGCCTTGGAATAAGTAATAAAATACATTATTAGAAAATGTCTCTCTGTCTGTTTGTTTGAACACGCATCACTGCTAAAATACTGCGTTCACGATAATGTCTCACCGAGAACATCATAAAGCATACCCTCGAGTAACATTTAGTCTTCGTTTCGTTAAAATTCGTCCACTCTATCAAAAGTTATTGTAATTTTAATAACGATACGACTTAAGTATTAGAGAAAAGTAGATAAGCAAATGAACTTAATACATTCAGATGATTTTATTAGTCACTGTATTTTTCATTAGGTTCCACGCGGAAGCAGTCGCGGGCACCACTAGTAGAATATAAAACAATGGAAAAGTATCAGATATAGTTATTATTGCGTTCCACACACGATAGCGATGATACTCTAGAACTAGATAATGTAAACGGCGGCTTATTATTATATTAATGTATAAAATCTGATAACGAACACACTGACAGATATCAACTTTGGAGTCGAGTCCGATATTTGGATACTGATATATATCGTGTAGGTTCTTGAGAACAAGCTTAAGTATGTTGATATTATATCTTCAGAACTCAAAGATAAGTGCTCGAATTGAATGATAACAATACCTAGAAAAAAAAATTGTATAAGGTTGTCGGTTTGTTGCGATCGTTTTTACACGATAATCGTATGAGGAATTTCCATGTATTTTTGCAATTTATATGTATGTATTCATGCGGTAGCCTTGACCCGTTGTATGCAAATTAAGATAAGATTTTTTTAGGTCGAGTCAAACTACTAGGTCAACTGTGAATTCCACCAACGTCAAAATACATGCAACTTGTGGAGTTACTTAATTTACATAAGTGAATATTAATGTGGTATACTTGAGTTTATGTAAAGGTTACATGTAAAATACGTAACTCTAGGAGTTTCGCTCCGTAATTTTTTTCAGATTCATTAAAACCAGTAACAATTTTTTTAGATAGTAGTCTTAGGTTTTACAACAAAGTGCCATAGCATATTATTGATTTGCCGAACTGTAAGCGCCATGTCCAGCGGGTTTTGGTGTCAAAAGGCTGATGGTGATGTCTGTAATTGACTCCTCTCTGTGTATCCATTAAACACGATTGTGGCGTGTAATGTATTTTGAGTATGTATATGTTAAGAAGATAAACTTGATCTCTTCTTTAGGGCGTCAATTGAACAATGTACTTTTGATTTGATTTTTAAAATAAAGATAATATAAAATATTTTTAACTTAATTAAGTGCACGTAATCAATCCGTTGAAAGCTCGGCTGTTGCGTAAGAGGCGGTACGCAACCTCATTGATATAGGCATTCACAGTTCGGATCTTCTCCCTAAAACTCGGTTGTTGTCGAATAGTCACCCCGTGCTCGATCCACGATATTCTGCGCACCATGGTTCACACGTACCAATACCTCGTTTCCGCCTAACTTACTTTCTAGCCTACACTTTGTTAGTTATATAGACAATAGTATTAATAAAATGTTTTAATTATGACTGGGTAGTTCACGAGAGTAGTGCATTGAAACAAACTTGTTGTGCTTTACTTGTAATATTAGATACATAAGTATAGTTTGTCGATAAGGTTTCATACTGTATATGTAAAAAATCATTATATAAGTTTAATAAAACCAATATTTTGTGACAAATCGACTATTATTACTAATACGCGTCTGACACAACTACCAGCTACCATTGTACTGTTGAAGATTAACTTTGTATTCTAACAACTATGCTAGGAGAAAAGGTTCAATATTTTGGTTGAGCATGTTATCGGCGTCGACCTCACCTGTTCCAAGTTGTAAAACAATAAAAAAACTTATTTTTAAAGATCAAATTAACGATTATTTAACATTATCTATAATAATAATATTTTATGAGATAGGTTTCCAACTGTTAACCGATAAGACGATAACGTATTGTTCCGGTCATCTTGACAAGGCTATTTCATTCAGCTATCTGCTTTAATACTGATTATAGGTAATTGTATTTTATCTTTTGGATTCATAGTCCACCTAAAGTTGAAAGTTCGACCGGTGTTCTAAATTAGATAACTAATCTAGCCGATTACGTTTAACCTTTCAACCTTTCGTATCCAACATGACTAAATATCCCGTGGGGTTAACATACTCCAAAAATAAAATGAAATAAAATCAATAAATTATTATTTTATTGCAGTTATTAACTAATAAAGAATGGATGGATATAAGTAGAACACATATTTATTTGTACATTTTAATAGGGTAAAAAAAACAAATACCTACGTTTTGATCATCGTACTCCTACATATACTCTGAAATAAATTCATCGTCTTCGTGGAAAAGAGCTCATATTTCTTTGTTCTAGATATCCTTTAATTCAATTATTACCTAAGAATATTATTTTTCTAAGCTAAATACATAAATAAAATATAGGTTTTTATCCACACCGTTTGGATACCCAAACGCGCTTTACGCAAGTGTCACACATTTTAACGCAGCCGCTGGATTAAATGAATTAACTGCACACAACGGTAATATCTCATTTGCAGCTACTGAGAAAACCAAGTCGCGCGTCTTTATTGTATAAGAAATATTGCTAGTTTTCAACTGCTGGGGTGTGTTATATACCCCACCTCGTATACCGGAGGGTTAATAAAAATGATTATATTATGTAAGTGCTATCTCCAATCTACTAGTTTAGACACACATAACATTACGCACCGTAACACACGACATGTGACCAGAAAAATATCTTCTAAAAATTAACTATAACGAAAAGAAAGTAGTGGTGTACTTATGATTATGGACACACGATATAAGTGGAAACTTATAAACACAATCGTAGTGTCCTCTGATCAAATAAATGCACACATATGTTGTCACGCTTCGTCTCTAACTCGTCCGATTTCCTATCGCTCTTATTTGGCTATCATTATTAGATGTCTCAGCAAGTGTACAAAACTAGCACTCTGTTTACATCGCGTGATATACATATTTTCTTAACTACCTCGTTTGTATTATAAGCTGGCGAAAACCAGTTTATGTGTGTACGATAGGGAAATACCATTAGGCCGTAGATAAATATGTTTCATTAGAGATACCATGTGTGTACAAGACTTTTCGTTTGTAATCATTTATTTGCTGTTGTGAAAGACATCACTTAGTCTCCATTGTGAAAATGTATCGAAATGTACCGATTCTTGTTTTAAATTAATTCAAAATATAGGTTCTATGTTTCTGTAGTAGGTATATTTGTACGTGCGGTTTTTTGTACAGAAACTAAAAGACCAGTTTTTTTTTTATTGTAATCTATACATTTTTGACGAAGTTTTAGTGTATAAAATATTAACGTATTATTATGTTATTATATGAATAGTATATATTATACTAGCTGAGGGGGCCACGCGTTTCTGTCTCTCAGTTATTACAAGTTGAATTAAAATTATGATAAAGTGTTTGCAAAATTAAAACTTGGCGCCGTCTATGAGATATCTATAACAGTTGGTGCTACGGTTTTACGATTTACGGGCTACGGTCAACTAATTTAAAGCGCCATCTGTTCGAGACTGATGAAATTTACAATTATTAACAATAATCAACATTGATAATCATTTAATTTGTAATTTAAAAATATTGAGGCCATTAATCGAAATATAAATTATCTTATCTCCCAAGTTGGACCAAATTATACATAAACTAGTGGGCCCGGCGGACGTTGTCCCGTCCTGATAATAAAAAACCTGGATAAATCATAAACCTAAACAAATTATATATGTCGGGGCATCGATTAAAACCGACGTCATCCATATATATATTAGCAATTATTAATCAAAAATAATAATAAAAATGCTAGGCCGATTCAGCAACACACTACTGAACACAGCTATATACCAAACTCGATACGGATGGGCCGACACTATGTCGCGTCGCATCAGGATAGATCGTGTCGTCACGGTATCAGGATAGCACATTACATGTACCACTATAGTCCCGCTCCTCCGACATGTCGGGACATGTCATGTCAGGTCGAGTCCACCAAGAACAATCGAAAAGACCATTAGCTGATACAGAAATACCACACTGGTATAGTTAGCACGAACCATTATTCGTACGTAGATGTTTCTACTCTCCGAGCGAGAATGTCTTAATGCCTCTACCGACTCGCCTTTTATAGCATTCAGCCAATGTACGATCGGCCGATAACTTCAACCAATGGTGTGTCAGGTCAATAGTACGGACAGTTCTAATACAGTCTCTAACAGTATATATAAATACAATTACAAAAAAGAACATACGAATTTTCTCTCGTACAAGAGTAAAGTCGCGGGCGGAATATTAGTGATTATATACTGACATATAACTCTCATAACATGTTCAATATACAGTGATATGGCCATTTGACAGACGGCAGAGGCTTTGTTTGTCATCGGTGTTAACACATTCTGCAGAGTACGTCCCCAGCGCGGCGGCAGTCGTCGGGTGCATTAGCGTCGTCCGTCTGTTTGCTTGTCATAAGGTCGCTAACTGGACCGTGTTAGTTTGTTTGTGGCTTTGATTTCGTAGTGGTTTTTCTCTTTTTGCAATATTTACTCTGAAACCGTGCTTGAAATCTTAGCGTATGCTAGCGCATAGGTGTAAATAGGACTGCATCTCGTTGCAACGTTTAGGCAACTATTGTCATTCAAGGTTAATCTTTTACATGATTCAGGTTTTTTTTATGAGTAACGGTTGCGTAACTGTTTTTTGCTATAAGTCATAGGAATTTTTCACCGTTCTGGTTTTTATTTTGTCTATAATATATATATATTTTTTCGATTGAGTACTGTGCACTTTAATATCATAAACTAACTGATATCCACGACTTCATCTGCGTTGTTTATTATCTTAAAAATGTATAGAAAGTAAAAAAATTGAAAGCAAAAATATGCTTTGCTTAGGTTTCTTTTAAATTTCTTGCGTATATAGATGACATATTAGCTAATTGAACGATGAACTGTCTCCTTAATTGTGACCAGTTTCACATACTTCTGGGCCGATATGTTTTCTCTTATAGCTGGCGTTAATCGTATCCAAGGTTAGAGCACTGTACCCAAGCCTAAACTTCCACGTCCATATGATCCACTACGGATAATCTAAAGGGTATATCGATTTCATATAATCGATTCTGTGTAATATATTCGTGTCAGCTCCCTGACAGTTCAGATAACTACCGTTTAGAAGTAAGTACTCATGAACGTAGCGCGATGAACAACATTGTTTGCTTAACAGTATACTTACTTAGGTGTTGTTCGGCTGTTTGCTTGCTCACCTGTCTATACTGTTCTACGCCGATGTTTACATTAAAAAAAATATATTGTCGATATTCCATTTGAAATATAGTAATGCTTATACAGATATCATTCACCTGATCACTGTCGTGTACATGATTCATCATCAGCCTGTAAGAAACCCACTGCAGGGCCAGAAGCCTCTTCCCGAAGGAAGGTATGGGCATAATCACCACGCCAGCCACGACGTATTGGGGATTTCAAACTCGGAGAAATCCACAGTACCAGTTTACCCACATATGACGGTACTACAAGAACCTTTCGTAGGTTCGAGATTTCCTCGCGATGTTTTCCGTCACCATCAGCCGATAGTGTCTCTAGCCCTTAATAGATTTTTATCTAATTGTTAGGACCCTTTCGAAACGAAGATGTGGGATGTAATGATGCTGAGATAAAACGCGTTCCAAATGGTAAGAGGAACGATTTCTCTGTACGAGACTACTATATAAATACTAGCTTATCACTGCGGTTCCGCTCTCGGTAATTTATATTATCAGAAAGAGTATTTCTATACAAATGAGATGTACTCTATGTCCCTTCTGTACCCTTGACAATATGTATGTATTGCAATGGTGATCCGTTATGTAGTTAAGGCGTGAAAGTGTAAAAACGAACAAACATTTGGATTTATAATATTAGAATTTCTGATATTTTATGATAACATGTAATCTGATGGTCGGCAATATTTCAGGTTTGAATGATAACGATTAAGCAATATTTTGTATTTTCCTGTTTGATAAGTTCTCGTATGAGTGACATCATATCAGTAATTGTTTACATTCATATTAAGATTAGCTGTGCCCGCGGCTCTGCTCTCTTGAAGTACAAAGAAAAATGGTCGCTGTGATTATAATATTAACGGTTATCTTTATTAGTTTAGAAAAACTATTACAACCAATTTGTGCTGGTCGTAGTTTTGTTTAGTCCACACGAACGGACACACAGAAAAGAAACATTTCCTTGTATTATATGTAACGAGAAGGATTTTTTAAATAATGATACTCATTGAATTTCATTTCATTTACTTGGTAAGGTTTTTTGCGATAGCGTTGTATCCGAATATAAAATATTTTTGTTGTTACGGATTAGAGTGTATCACATATAAAATTGGATAAATTCATTTTTCTTATCAAAGTTCATCACCTTAATCGTATTGTAATGATTAAATATGCTATGAGGCAATGCTGCCAGTGGACAATCGCGTCTTTCGAAGGCAAACAAACGTTATTAAACTAAACAAATATCCTCTTGGTTACCTATCAGCCTCGAGTTGAAATTGATGACCAAATAACCACCTTTAGTTGTGTTTCAACAGCTGTATTTGTAAACCAGTTAGTTACTCTTTTACGCTGAACGTGTCTACCATCTTGGACAACGTCGCTAACTTAACATTATGTGAGATTGTGATCAAACGCTCTAGATCTATAAATAATAAAATTGTTATGTCATACTTTGATGTACTGTTATCTGGTATAAATCAATTTACTATCGACGTATCGATTGTCGTTCAGCTCTGACTTTCAGAAATTTGGAGTATTTTTAACATATATATTTCGATGAGATTGCAACGATTACGAAATATGAGATATTGCGTTATATACAAGATAGCTCATAACAACGTGCTTTAAAAACGGAATCCGAATTTTAGGATAATTCATACAAAATTATATCGTCATTAGCCTGTAAGAGATCCACTGCAGGGTCATAGACTTTTTCCCGAAGGAAGATACGGGCATAAACACCTCACGCCAGCTCACGACGTATTGGCGATTTCAAACTCTGAGAAATCCACAGTTCTATGTTTTCCCACATATAGTAAGTACTACAAGAACATTTATCAGATTCAGGTTTCCTCACGATGTTTTCCTTCACCGAAAGGTTCGACTCAGTTCCGAGGTTATCAACTAAGCCGTCATCGCTTAAAAATGTGACATATATCGGTGTGCTATAGCGTCACATGAAAGAGTGCGACATGCTAAATTTTCAGAATGGAGAACTCATGTAGTGATTAGAGTGCAAATTTACGAAGAACGTCGATGTGCTGCATTCGATATTAGGCGCTATGAATTGAATGACCACCAGCGGCAATCTATTATACCTATGAGAATGGTTTTCTCACTTATGCACAATGTTCAATAACCTTCTGAAAGAAAATTGGCTATATAAAAAAACACGAGCTGTGGCACAATAGCTATGGCCGAAAGCGGCCAGGAGATTACGTACATACAATTTCAGAGAAATGTTTATATCTATTAGGATATATTTCCTTATCACGAATTTACGTATTATATTGATATTTCTTTGACGATCGAATAATGTTGCCGTTTGCGAAAATGTCAATGATGTGTCGTCGGCAGACAAGTGGTGTTTAGTAATAATATACAAATCGAATGTAAACGTTGAGCAACTTTGTTGTTCTTAATCGTTAACATTGTAGTGACGTCCGATGCAGAATTATTTATAGCTAGCGTGCATTATAAAAATCACAATTATCTGCTAATAGAGGATCGTTCTGAACTCCCACGACCCCCGGACAAGATCACTGGCCTCGGCAAAAAACTGTTGACCGCACGCTTCACCAGATAATGTACTGACCTTTCGTAATAGTCGACGCTCGTTTCGTGTTATCTGCCGTGTGAATTATACTGAGATGCATTTGTTGTTTGATACTTATTGCTTTTCCTTCTTCCACTACACTTAATAGTTAGGAATGAACCTTTAGGTGTAATTAATAAAACAAAGACTAAATTATTCTCGAGGATATGCTTTATGATTTTTGAGGTTTTATTGTGGACCCCGTACTTTAGTAGTGATGCGTGTTCATATAAACAGAGAAACAGACAGACAGACATTTCTAAAAATGATTGAAATGTATTCTATCACTTATTCCTAGACATCTGCAAATTTAAAATTTTCACGAAAATCAAAAAGGTACAGACACGTTAGATTTACATTCTTATTATATGTATAGAATAAAGCCTATGTTTTTTTCTGATGTAACTACATTATTGAATGTCTGATGGAACTTTAGTAAAAATCCGTCGAATGGACTTTTTGAAAGTGAAAGAGTACGAAACGTTCTCGTTTATAATATTAACAGGATAGATATACCTATATACTACTTTCTCAATATCAAATGTTAAATAAGAATAACGTCATGATTAATTAGGTCATAGAGAGATAAAATGCAGGTCACGGCGACTCCGTTACAATTAGTTTACATTATGGACAGAGTAAGGCCTTTGAAATGATCTCATTAAAATTTTATATCCTATTATATTAAATAAAGCGTATAATATTTTGTAATAGCGTCATTTATAACGACATATATCATTATGCTGTAGTTTTAGGCTTTGTAGAAATATCTCTTCCACTGGAAGCTAATTTTTTTATTTATTTCAAAATAGCTTTCACAAATTCTATGATACTTACAATTCCAGAAGTGTTAAATGCTTATGATATTATATAATTGGTATGATATATTCAAATTTTTAATTAAAACTACGGAAGGAGATATTCTCCCATTGTTCGCCATCCGTGAGGTTTCGCGAAATAATCCAACATAGAATCATACGATACTAATTCCCGATATAAACAATATTAATTTAAATATTATCACTAGCTTTTGCTCGCGACTTCATTCGTGTTAATTTAGATTTGTCCTATTCTTCGGGAATAGTAATTTTTTTCTATATGAAAAGTATTAACTATATACTTCTAGCGGGCCCGGCGGACGTTATCCTGCTTTGATAATGAAAAAAAAATGCCAAGAGTCAACCGCAGCGCCACCTACCGGGTCCAGTTGTGAATCTAAACCCGTCTTGAAACCACCTGAACACACACAAATATTTCATTAAAATCTGTCCAGTCGTTAAGGAATAATACATATAGAGATTATTATGTTCTATTCTGTCCCTCTGACAACATGTGTGCAAAAATTCATGATGGTCGGTTAAATGCTTGGAAAGTGACAGCAAATAAACAAATTCACATCCGCATTTATAATATTATTAGTTTCTGACCGCTACTTAGGGTGTCTAAGCGTGATGACATATAGTCTATAACCTTCATCGATAAATGAGCTATCTAATACTGAAAGAATTTTTCAAACGGATCGTTAAGTAGTTCCTGAGATTAGCATGTAGTCTGATGAAGCTGTAAAGACCTTACCAGGTTAAGAGCATAGTCAGTTCGAGAGAAAAATTCTGAGATTAGCACGTTCAACCAAACTCTTCAGCTTTTTAATATCAGTATAGGTTTGATTGGGATTAGGCTGAAACAGTTTTTTAACAGTCTAAATAAATCATTACATAGTATAAAACAAAGTCCTCTACCGCATCTGTCTGTTCGCGATAAACTCAAAAACTACTGAACTCGGATTTTCATGTGGCTTTCACCAATGGATAAAGTGCTTAATGAGGATTTTTTTAATAACCAGGGCGGGACAGCATCTGCCGGGCCCGCTAGTTATAAATAAAATTAACCGGGGAACGTCGGTTGTTTCTGCTAGTTATGTTCCTCGTAGATAACTCGTGTATTGTTTTTGTTTAAATATTTATTATGTTATGATCTGTGGAATCTTTCTGTGTTTGTTCTCAAACAACATTGATAAGTCGGACGTAAATTCATATGTCGTGCGGTAATTGTACATAAACATATTTTTATTAAATTGCGTCTTGAATCTTGAGTAATTATAAAAATTATTTGTATAAATATATTAGCTAATACCCGCGGCTTCGTCTGCGACGTTTATTATCTCACTTGTTTTGTTATGTCTCAAAGAGATTAAGCAACGTTTTCGGCGAAAACTCCCAGGCGGATTGACTTTTTCCGACATTTCCAACAATCAACGTTATATTTCAACCAATTTACAAAAAACCTCGACAAATTATATATCTAAACCTTCCTCATGAATTACTCTATTTACTGGTGAAACCGTATGAAAATCTGTTCAATAGTTTTTGAGTTTATCGCGAACAGACAGACGCGGCGGAGGACTTTGTTTTATAATATGTAGTGATATCATTTTTTTATGTTGCTTTTATTCAGAAATTCTTAACATTAAATAATGTATCACTTTACCATCATAACCTACTTACAATTAAGAACTAAGATAACTCAAGTAAGCGACAAGATGGTACTGTAGTCCGATGAAGCTGTCGATAGCGTAATCAATTCGAGAAAAAAAAGATGGCGCTGTTCAAACTGACTTTATTTACACGTACCCACTTACAAGTATATACATATGTAACTACCACAATAACCATATAGACAATAGTAGAAAAAAACTACACAACAATCTGGAATGATCCGATTGACAATTATAAATGTATAAGTATACGTATATATAACGTATTACAAGTGTTTTGCTTGTTGTAATATTCTCGTAAATTTAAAGCGGTTAAATCCAGAAATACACAATCTTAAGATAGACGTACCTATATACACGTACCTCTAATCATACGGTTGTATATAAAAAAAAATAACTTATCAGTTATAATATGATATACACATAATGTATTAGTAAACAATACGATAATCCGCTTAAAGGTTATCTATCGATTTATCATTCGCCTGATAACGTATTGATAGTATACACAGATCGACGGAAAGTGCCCGCTTCTATATATTACGCAATGAGACCACATCTATACTTATAAATAAACACGTTATCTGTTATCCGTGATTCATTTTATTGGCAGCACGAGATTAATATATGATCATGAATATCTACAACCTTAATGTAAACTTGGAACCGATTTCGAGTCAAAATTACACATGTAAACCAATGATATTATAACTAAAAAGCTCAATATACGTTACCTATCTGATCTTTTAACAAAACAAATGGCACGGTAACACAGACATATGTAAAGTAATATTGTAACGCCGCACTGTCTTAGATAAAATGTGGAAGTAAGATGGCATATCCGCAATATCGGTGGTGAAAAAGAAATAGTTGTAATTTGCTTAGATGCGGGTGGATTGACGGGGCAGCCGTCAAAAATAAGCTAGCTAGCCAAGTTTTAACAAGGCGCTGTCGAAGCGCTTATGACGTATATTTAAATACTTCCCACATGTAATTTTATAAGGGGTTGTTCATTAGTTACGTGAGGATTTTTTAAGATTTTTTTTTCCCCTTATTCCCCTTTGGTGAGATGTCATGTGATTTGTCTCAACCCCCTACCCCCCTCTTTATCTCACGTATGATTTTTCAAAACTCTTATTTTGAGTATATATGCATAGGATTTGTTCCATAATATAAAATTTGCTTTATCATTTTTATGTATGTATTGTGGATGTATTATTACATTACAATTCAGTATATCAATACCAAATAACTTTATATTTATTCATGGATTTGAATTTATAGAAAAATTGTGTTAGATTTCGGCATATTTTAGTCACGTGAAGTTACGTGATATTTGCCGAAAGCCCCATCTCCCCTACGTGCAATTTAGAGAGATTCAGCTGGAGCCCCTCCTCCTTTAATCTCCCAATGTAAATAATGGACGCCACCTACCTAGTCTTGATAAAGTGTATCATACCAGATGAAAATCCTAACGAGATTTATCAATCTACTAGCCGACCCGTGACCACTTCGTTGGGCGGTAATAGGCATTATCAAGCTACAACTTTTTTCTAGAACTCAATCATATATATCTCATAATTAAGGCAGCGTTCGTAAGAAACGTTTTCGTTCTACCATTTTTCTCCGATTCCCCAGATATTACCCCCTACAACCTCACAAACTTTACCTCTTTATAATATTAGTATAGATTATAGATAATATAATTAGTTAATAGCTTCTGCCCGCGACTTCGCACGCGTAGAATAGTTATTTTGGGCTAAGACTCAGCGGAAGCTCTCAAAAGGAAAAAATACCTCGATTTTAAAACATTTTTCATTGTTGCTCCGCTCCTATTGGTCTTAGCGTGATGATATGTGGCCTATGACACTCATAAATAACGTGGCTTTATATTGGTAAAAGAATTTTCTATTGGTAAAAGAATTTTCTAAATTGGTTTTGTAGTTCCTGACATTACCCCCTACTACGTCACGAACTTTACCTCTTTATAATATTAGTATATAGATTATAGCCCCTGCCCGCGATTTCATCCGCGTAGTAATAGTTACTACTCTGGACTAACGTTGACACACAGCGGAAGCTCTCAAAAAAAAAAACATCTCGATTTTGAAACATTTTTCATCTGTGCTCCGCTCCTATTGGCCTTAGCGTGATGATATATAGCCTATAACCATTCTCGATGAATGAGCTATATAACACTGAAAGAATTATTCAAATGGGACCAGTAGTTCCTGAGATTACCCCTTACAACGCCACAACGTCACAAACTCACAACGTCACAAACTTTACCTCTTTATAACATTCGTATAGATTATTATACAATATTTTAATGATATTGATGTGAAGCGATGATGGGTTACTTGATAGCGTGTTCGGACACCGATTTAATCGACGTAGGTGCGAATCCTTGTGACTCAGTCGGAGCCTTTGGTGAAGGCAAACATCGTGGTTGTGACATAACATGGTGGGTAGATTTTTTCTAAGTTCAACCTACTAGCTATCAGCATCAAGTTAAAAATCTGTCGCCAAGCAACTTCCCATTTCACCACGGCAAGAAGATATAATTGACTGAAAGCGTAAAATCATAGTTTTTTAAAGCTCTAATAAATAACGTTAGGTACATGAAATGACTACATTGTCATAAATATTTTTTAGATAAGGATCAAGTGTCTAAGAAGTAATATAAAATAAAGAATGATTGAACTGTAGTTTTTACTGATTAAAATCTTTAGTAAATATAATATAAAATAATATAATCTTTCGGTTATTTGAACCTACTATACAGTAGAAACTCGGTTAACCGGACTAATTGTTGTCGTTAGGCATTCGGATAATCGAAAGTCCGGATAATCGCATGTATGACAGACCTCCTTGAGTTTTTGGCGGGATTTTGGTCTGTCATGTAGTGGATTTTTGTATTTTATTCATAATCTTGTGTTATTTGACTCTATATTTGTAAAATTGAGGGTTTTTTA
Source organism: Antheraea yamamai (assembly GCA_036509395.1). Classification (NCBI taxonomy): domain Eukaryota; kingdom Metazoa; phylum Arthropoda; class Insecta; order Lepidoptera; family Saturniidae; genus Antheraea; species Antheraea yamamai. The sequence goes on from AP028443.1 coordinate 948,749, forward strand.
CGTAATACAGTTCGGTTATTGTGCATAAGTGAAGTGAATAGAAAATAATACCACAGACAATGAATTCTGAGATGCCACAAAAACCCCTTGAAAAGTTCTAACAAGAGAGCCACCATCTTGTTCGAAAATTGAAATAATCACACGACACTTATTGTGTAAAATATGTTGTACTGTCCATTGAAACAAAACATTGACACTGGCAAATGCTACTGCGGAGGCAAAACAAGAAAAAGAAGAAGACAAACCTTCTTTGGTTTGTGCATATGTAGTACATAATATGTACATAATTTTATGCGTTTATTAAAATACGTACACATATCAATGCAAATCAATGTTTATTAAGAAATTATAAAGAGATACATTTCCAACATAGGATGTATGCACTTATTTATGTAAGTACATACAAATTTTCTTAGATTACATCATGTAATACTAAAATATTGCAGCCTTAATCATGATATAAAATATTTTGGTACGTATATGGGAATAATTTGTTTACAGTATGTATTTGGTAATTTGCACAATACATAGGTCACGGTTGGTAGTCCGGATAATCGCGAATCCGTATAACTGAGGGCCGGATAATCGAGTTTCTACTGTATCTTAAATTTTTTTACGTGAATCCTCACAGAAATACTCGTATAGAGGAGCTCTATAGAAAATAACTATTGCGTCTTGTTGTAAACGGTCGAGATGGATTCTAGATATTTTTATTTATCTATATATAAAAACATTTGCCACTGTCGTGTATGGTAATTTGTTGTCAGTAACACTATATCATATAGCGAACTTCTTTTTTATCCGTTACTTTGCTTAGTTGATATGTCAAGCTTAATGGATTGATGGTGGTATTATTTTATTAAGTTTTGTTGTAATATTCATCCTAATAATACTGCTTATATGTTTTTGCTTGTTAGACTGGTGCATTGTCCGATTTTGTTTGGTGTGTACAAAAAAAATTGACCATTTAATAAATGATATTTATCACTCATACTAAACAGGCACTACATGATCATGTGAAAATTGAAAAAGTATTTTCTATAATACAATTTGTAACTCAACTCTCAAGTAAGGTAAAGTAACTTCATTATCGGAGAAGACACTGGCGCTTGAATCATGGACGAGTCGCACTTAACACGTTCCGTGCCACGTGTACCTCCCGTGGTACACGATTTGATAAGTATTGGAAATGAAAGAATTACTTACGTCATGTTATGTATTATGGGTTAATCCAATATTCTAGATTAATACATTTATTTTTTGTCAAAATTAAATACAGATTGGACAAAAATGTGAAAATCTATAGTCTATAAACCTTAGGGAAATACATCCACTTCGTTTTTAGACTAAGTGTAATTCCAGAACAGAAGCTAATATGCTAGTAAAATTGTATGATACCTTTTTCTAATTCCCATTATATATAGAAGTCAATATTATGTAGGACTTTTCTCATGCCCCTATGGCTCTATATGTTAAGCACTTATAGACATATTTGGGTAGCTAGTAACGCCAGCAGTTACTAGTCTCTCTCTAAATTTAGCTTGTTACTATCTTAGGCCAAATTGTCATTTAATATCAAGGTGAGACTCGTCAAAAGCTAAACCTATAAAGTATTTTAAAAATCTGTCTGTAATTGAATCCATGCCTGTCGATGACTACCATCATGCAGTGCTCTGATAATATTTGCAACATTTGCATATTATGTAGTTGCCGCTGTCGAATCTACTGTAAAATTAATTACTACAACAAGTATACTTTACATATGATCCTCCGTTTGATTATTTGTTATCTGAGTGTATCGTGAGCCCGTACTTAATGCCCTCTTGAACTGTGACCGTGATAACCCTAGGGGCCGATATGTTTACCAGTCAATTCTAGCTACTGCGGAAGAGGAAAGGGAAGGAATGTTCTCAACGTCATGATCTAGCCATAATCCAGCCGCCAAGAAACTAGCAGTGGTAGATCCCATCGCGTTCTCTGTTGCACTTTCTCAGCACCAAATTGTAACAAGAGTAAACGTTGAAATCTAAATCAAAAATATCTTTACGATCCAGAAAAAAATAAGGTATTCTGACTTCTCTTTGTGTCAAGATAGAAGATGCTTTCTAGCGGCGGTTTCATAAACAAACTGTATGAAATGGTTTCGAAACTGAAAGGAAATAGCGGTATGCTATACACATAATAAGAATGTAAATGTAACGTATCAATACTTTTTAGTTTTCTGTGAAAAAAATTGTTGTAGGTGTCTAGGAATAAGTAATAAAATACATTTCAATCATTTATATTATAGAAATGTCTGTATGCCTGTTTGAACACGCATCACTGCTAAAATATTGCGTTAACGATAAACCCTCGCCAAGAGAATCATAAAGTATATCCTCGAGTAACATTTAGTTTTTGTTTATTTAAAATCGGTTCACTCTATCAAAAGTTATCGTAAATTTAATGGCGACGCGAATCAAGTACGAGAGAAAAGTAAATAAGTAATAAACTGAATACATTCAGATGATTTTATTAATAACTATTTATTTAATAAGGTTTCATGCGAACGAAATCGCGGCCACAGCTAGTGCTAAATATAATGCCATGGCTGTATGTATAGTACAAGGGAATTTATTTAACTAATCAAATAAAACATTTATAGAATAATCCTTATCGAACATATAATTATCTCTGTTGTTTTAAACATATAGAAGCTCCGCTTCCCTCCGGTTTTACTACGTTATCTTATTTTGTTTTTATTTTTATAATAAGTATATCATTGTTTATTCAATAAAATAATATGCTATAAAACATTGACATATAAAAACCCAAGACGCACTGTCTCGAATAAAAGTAACGCACAAAACCACCCGCAAAAACTCGTTGCGGACAAAAACTCGCCAATATACATACGTGGATATAGTTATGCGATAAACTTGTGATTTTGCAAATTCAACCATACCTGGATGATATAAAGTGGTTTTTACAAAGACGCAAGCGACGCGAGACTATTTGAAATGACTGCATAATTTTTAATTCCGTGCATATTTTATGCGGTAGAATTTGAGACGTTGAGTGTGCATCTTGGGTTTTTATATACAACAATGGCTATAAAGAACAATTTGGAGAAAGAATTAATACTACATTGGGCATAATAGTTTTGTTTACGTTATTAGCTAGTGTTTTATAATTTGCGTTGTACACATTTATTTTATCATTAAGACGTTGACATTATTTTTTTTCCCGCTTTTTTTGCTTCTGTTGCAAATTAAAAATAATCCTAAATATCATCAGTCACGTTATTATATATCATTAATATTTGTCAGTCCGGCATCATACGATGACAAACGAAACCGGATTTGTTTCGTTTAATCCGATATCGAATTCATATGTAATTTTTTTTATTACTCATTCGTAAGTATCTTCATAGTACTTTTGTACATTTGTGCATTTCTTTCTGTTCCTGGAATAGTCTATAGTCAACAAGTGCCTTTTGGTCAACTTTTTTCAGCAGTCTCCGAAAATTATGATTGAAGTGTCGTTCGATTCGGAATGGCATCTAGATGATTTTTGAAAAAAATGAGGTTCCGCTTGCAAAAATTGCAAAAGTTATTAACAATTAACTAAAAAAAAGGGGGTTTAGTTTTTTGCAAGTATCTCAAAAACTAATAAAGATTATGCAAATTTGAAAAAAAGATTCAAAAAGAGAATATTATTCGCAAATTCGTGAGAACTACTCTTATAATAAAAGCATTTTATGCCCAGGTTTCCAGCTAATGAAAATTAAATGCTAATGCTAATTAAATTAATTTTATACGATGTTGCAAATAAAGCATCTGTGCGTCAATCCATTTTTATGCATATATTTTAACAAAGCAAGATGTCATTTCTGTTTTGATTATTTTTTATTTTTGACTGACAGATCTAAAATATAACTATTTGTCAGAGTTTCAAATATTACTTCGCGTATATGTGCGTTATCGTGCCATTTACTTTGTCAAAATATCATATAGGTAACGTATCTACGTGTTTTTACTTATAATATCATTGGTAGCAAAGGCTAATGGGATACGTTTGTCTGTGTGGTGTAGATGCGCGGCGTCCCGGCGAACGAGCGCGTGTACACGCTTCGTACGCGGCCGCCGTCGCTTCTGCCGCCGTCGCCGCTGAGCCTCGCGAGCTCCGGCGACAAGAGTCTCGCGGCGCACACGCACTCGCCGTCGCTGGAGCGGCCCTCGAGCCACCCGTCCGCGCTGCCCGCGTCCGCGTCCGCGACCGCCGCCGCCGCCGCCGCGACCGCCAGCTTCGTCTGCTACGTGTGCGGTGTGGGCGCGCCGAGCTCGCAGCTGCGGCTCGTCTACTGCTGCCCGAACCCGGAGCGCGAGCCTTACTACCCCTTCATCACGACGCTCAAGCCGCACCTCGACGCCAGTCCCATCAGTCCGCAAGGTCAGTCACACGATCTCATACCGACAGACACAGCTCACACGCGATTTCACTCCGACAGACACCGCTCACACGTGATCTCACACCAACAGACACCGCTCACACACGATCTCACACCAACAGACACCGCTCACACACGATCTCACACCAACAGACACCGCTCACACACGATCTCACACCAACAGACACCGCTCACACATGATCACATAGCAATAGACACTGCTCACACATAATCTCACACCAACAGACACCGCTCACACATGATCACACAGCAACAGACACCACTCACACCAACAAACACCGTTCACGCATCCGAATCAACCATAACGTACGCTATTCCAATATACTAAATGAAATTACTATCGTCATGTTCTTTTGTTAATTTTTCTATTGGTTTATATTTAAATGACATCGATTCATAAGAATTGTTTTCTGGCCGTCGATTATATCATTTAAATACGATAAAGAATTTTTTTTTCTCTGTTATACATTTTAGGTAGGTACTTCAGCTAAATATCTATAAAATGAAACACTATTTTTATTCTATCTCAATATAATTAATAAAAAACAAAATTAATAGTAAGGGTCACTGAATATTTTATACACTTCATGTAATTCGCCATCAATACTGTATAAAAAATGTAGTAACCTTCAAAAGCAAAGTCTAAAAAAACGAATAATAAAATACGGGGTGAATACTCTCATCGGTTAATAAATTTACAAATTCATCCGAGAGTAATTAATATGTAAATCAGGCATGGTGCAGATATGTGCGGCTTGCTACAAGAGCATACCGCACAAGTACCCCGCGTACGGCGACAACGGCGAACCCAACGCCCACCACAACAACTCGCATACCAATAATATTAGGTGAGTCTGCCTTCTAATCTTTTACATTTGCTTTTTAAAGTGTAACATTATTTTCGTCCATCTATCGCGTGTTGCATTACAGCCGGCGCGCGGCAACAGCCAAGCCCAATATGTGTATCATCTGAATGATTGTATTTATTATGTATTCCTACTGTAATACGCAGATTGAAATTAAAATTTATAGTTGAATATCTCGTCTACTATTGATTTTCCATTATCACTCCCATTTACTAACTATTAATGTAATATTAAAAACGCGATTTTAAAATCATAAATCGAATAATTCTTCGAATATTTTCAGTGAAATGCCTACGATCTGAAAAATGTTTCATTCGCATCGTGGTTTCATAAAACCACACAATTTTTTTTCAATACTCTTATCCTATATTATAAAACTTCACACATAAGTTCAATCGTAAATGTTTCATGAGTTGAAGATATATGCTATGTATGTAATCAACTGACTCGAGACAGTTAGTCACAGTGTCGACACTTTGTATAAATAGTGTTAAAAAATATACTTTTTATTCGAAACGATTGAAACTCTCACGCTGGGGACTGTTTGTCAATTTGTTGCGTCACATTTCGCATCTATAATTGATTATTAAGTCTTATCAATTATTCAACATAATTGTTAAATTGGTATAAGTCTTGCGCATCAACACAGGACATAAATGTAATTATAATATGCATACGTGCGTCGGTCCTTTTACCATTGTTTCCTTATACATCCCTATATTAACATCGGCGCATAATCTAGTGGTTATGTTGCCTCTATATTTTTTTTTACGAGATGACATGCATAATGCCACTATCAAATTTAGCTACGCAGAATAAATGTCATGGTTGATTATATTTAAATTAATATATATATTGGTTGTAAAACATTTATGATATAATCTAAATGTATGTGGGAATATATCACGCCACAAAATTATCTGATAAACGTCAGACGTTTTCGTCATGAAATTCAAGTTTTTGCCAATAATCACTTATCGGACAAACTGATAAATTAATCGAACCGCATTCATTATTCATCCAAGATTCCGTCAAAAATTCCACCGTAAGGTTTTGTTCTGGCAGCTGCACGTAGAGAGCCAGCTCCTCCTCTAAGTTTGGTGCGTTTACCATATTGGCGATTAACGTCAAATGAGATTGTTGTTCATATTTATAATAAAATGTAGGTATGGGTGGGGGTACAGAGCATGTGAGGTTCTGCATTTCGAATTGAATTGTTACAGATTTAAACCTTACGATATAAAGTTCAGCTCGTCGCAATCGACGAAGCGGCCGTCGAACGCGCTGTCCGCGAGCCCGCACTCGCACCTCGTCTCCGGCGAGAATGGCATGGGACTCTACAGGTACAATACTATATCGCATCTTCAATCAGAATAATAACTAACTCTAGAATTCAATTTTATAACGGAATAAGTACACACGTACAAGTATTATGATTTTATAATTGTAATGTGGATATAGGTGGGAAATATACCGGGTGACTGGTTGAACACTCGCAATACTGAAGGAATGATTTTGTAATTGTAATTAAATAGACGATATAGGTTGGAAATACGTCTATATGTAGAAAGTTGGGTTGAACATATTAAATTAAAAGGATGCTAAGATGGTGATATAACAGGTCTTTATATAGAAGAATAAATTATTATTATTAATTTCGACTATTTACAATTGTAGGTAACTGTAACTAGTTTGATTACAAACAGTAATTAATTCGTTTGCACAAGTTAATTGTCCAGAGTATAGTAGTAGCTACTACCAGAATATGAGTGAACCGCGCTACGCCATAGACCAGACTACGTTTAAGTGGCGGTCGTTCCGCTCCTTTTATACCGAAGCAATTCGTCTAGTAGGGAGAGTGACGTCGTTAAATGACGCGCCGACATATACATATTGAACGTATAATTTTATATATTTCAATTACACTTTAATTTCATGTTTCGTTATGCAAAATAAATATTGTAGACGTGAGTAGCACGCGCTGTTTGTTTGTAAGTGAACTCTCGTGGCAGGTGTTACGTGTGCGCGGGCCTGTTCCCGCAGCAGTCGATGGAGTGGCTGTCGACGAGCGCGGAGTACATGAACTCGCACGCGATGCACTTCCCGTGCCTGGCGGGCGCGGGGGGCGCGGGGGGTCCGGCGGGGGGCGCGGGGGGTCCGGCGGGGGGCGTGGGGGGCGCGGGGGTCGCGCTGCGCGGGGGCCGCGTGCTGGCGTGCTCGCGGTGCGTGCGACACCTCGCGCGGCAGTGGGAGCTCATGGACGCGGAGAGAGTGCCCTTAGAGCATCGGAGGTACATCCTTTTTACTTATTTTATCAGAACACTAATCATTAGCGTTTTTGCTCGGTACAGAATCGAGAGAGTCTCTGGGACGGCATCTACAGGGTCCTAAGGAAAACGGAGCGTCGACGAGATGAGGTACTACTCGCGGATCCCAACGGAGAAACACTTGACCCGAAGGGATCCGTCGAGCTCCTCGCGACCACGCTTTTTCCAACGGACACTGTGGATGTCGAAACAGATGACCAGAGAGCCACCAGGGCGGTGACCCAGGGGGTCCCCCCTGCAGCTCTCGAGGGATTGTCGGCGGGCGATCCGCCTTTCTCTCGTGGAGAGATCCTATGGGCGGTGAAGGATTTTCACCCGCAGAAGGCTCCCGGTGGGGACGGGTTAACCGCCGATATTTGCATGTACGCGGTTCTTGGGGTGGGGGGGAGTGGAACTGTTCCAGACGATTTGTAATAAATGCCTGGAGTTGGGCTACTTCCCCAAACCTTGGAAGATCGCACATGTGTGCATCCTACGGAAGCTAGGTAGAGGGGATTATACGACCCCAAAGTCGTACCGCCCTATCGGCTTACTCCCAGTGCTGGGAAAGTTTCTCGAAAAGCTTCTGGTCCGCCGGCTTCGGTGGCATCTGCTGCCAAAACTCAGCGTGCGACAATATGGGTTCATGCCGCAGCGCGGAACCGAGGACGCCCTCTATGATCTGGTGACACATATCAGGACGAAAATGGCGGCCAAGGAGGTCGTCGTCCTGGTGTCATTGGACATAGAGGGAGCATTCGATAACGCGTGGTGGCCGGCATTGAGGTCCCAGCTTGTGGCGAAAAGGTGCCCCGCAATTTATACGGTGTAGTATTGTCTTACCTCTCGGACAGGAAAATTGAGCTTGCTTACGCCGGTGCACGGTTGAGTCGGGAAACCTCCAGAGGCTGCGTCCAAGGCTCTATAGCCGGGCCAACCTTCTGGAACATTATCCTCGACTCCCTGCTGGTGGAGCTCGAGACGACAGGGGCCTACTGCCAGGCCTTCGCAGACGATGTCGTTCTGGTGTTCTCCGGGTTAGAGGTTGTTCCCATGCAAGAGGAAGCTAGCCGGACTCTGCAGACCGTGGTTGATTGGGGCGTCCGTAATAAGCTGTCGCTCGCACCCCGCAAATCTAAAGCAATGGTGCTGACGCGGCGGCGTAAATTTGACGCCCCGGTGATCACCATGGGCGGAGTCCAACTGCCCACGGAACAATCCGTCCGAATGCTGGGCCTCACCCTGGACCACAAGCTCACCTTCCAAGCGCATGTCGCAGCGGTCACGAAAAAAGCTGCCAATATTTATAAGCAGCTGGCATGCGCTGCGACGGTGAGTTGGGGTCTAAACCCGGAGATAATGAGGACGATATACGTCGCGGTCATAGAACCAATAGTGCTGTATGCCGCAAATGTGTGGGGCCCTGCAGCGCAGAAGCTCTCCATAAGGAGAAAATTAGACGCGCTGCAGAGGGGTTTTGCCCAAAAAATTTGTAAAGCCTACCGTACGGTTTCTCTGACCGCTGCGATTGTCCTGGCGGATCTGCTTCCGTTGGACCTCCGCGTCCGGGAGGCTCACATGCTATACCGTATAAAAAGGGGCGAGCAGCTGGACGAGATCGTGGTCGGAGGCGACTTGGAGCAGCCCGTACGCTACGACCCCTATCCACACCCAGCGAGGTGTGAGGGCGTGACGTATGAGAGTCTGGAGTCTCCTCCTGAGTCGGGCGGCTCTGGCATCTATACTGACGGTTCAAAAATCGACGGGGGTGTCGGAGCCGCCCTGACTTGGTGGGAGGAGGCCCGGGAAACTAGGTTCCAGACATTTCGCCTTGAGCCCTACTGTACAGTGTTCCAGGCTGAGCTGCTTGCGTTACACAGAGCGATACAGGTGGTTGCCAAATCGAAGGTGCGGGAGGTCAGCATCTTCAGTGACTCTAAATCGTCACTGGAGATGCTGGCAAACCCGACACCACCGCACCGTCTGGCTCTGGAAGCACAACAGACTCTGAGGGGAATACGGACAGAGGGGGGCTCAGTCCGCCTTCACTGGGTGCGGGCCCATATAGGGACCTTAGGCAACGAGCGAGCAGACTACCTTGCCAAACGGGCCGCTCACAAGAGGACCGCTCCAGACTACGACCAGTGTCCGGCAATGCTCACCGGGTAGTGAAGAAGACACGGCTATCACCGACCCATGTGCAAGTCCTTACAGGACATGGGGGCTTCGCGGCGTACTTTCACCGCTTCAAGATCAAAGACAGTCCCGCTTGTGTGTGCGACCCGGATACCGAGGAGACGGTGATTCACCTTCTCCTTCACTGTCCCCGGTTTGACTCGTCCAGGTGTGACCTCCAATCCCAGATAGGCATCGAACTCACGGAAGGGGTACTACATAAAATAGTGGAGGATGAAAACACTAGAGAGCCGCTGCTGACGTCCATGGAACACGTGGCAGGAATAGCAAAAAAAAGAAAAACGGAAGTTGCAAAAAAAAAAAGAAAAAAGTTTCGAAAGAAATATTCATAAATAAATATATAAAGTCTCGGATAATGTCCGGGGGAAAATGGGGACTTAAAAAAAAAATCATTAGCGTCACAACTACTAATCTAAATATATCAAAATCCAGTGCCATGATGTTTATCCTTAATGACCTCCGTAGCCTCCGTAGCGTAACTCAACAATTCTCCATAAAACGTTGCTATTTATTTATAAATTCAATTTGAGCATTAGGATAATTTATATTTTTATTAATGGTCTCGATATTTTTTTATTACGAATTACATGATCGTTCATGTTGATTATTGTTATTAATTTCACCAGTCTGAATCAGATGGCGCTTTAAATTAGTTTGTTGGCAGAAAGCTGAAGGACCGACTGTTATAGATATGTCACAAATGCGCCACGGTTTAATATAAAATAGCTTATTGAATAACCGAGCCACAGCAAGGCACTGTATGTTTGTATAGAGGAGAGTTTGCTTTATCAGGTATAACATCCCGTCGCCGCTGCCCTCGAACTCGTCTATGAACGGCGAGAGAGTGATCCCCACTCCGCCCTCCACCACCTCCGACAGGACGGTCGCCAGCAACAGTGGTGAGGCATACTCATCATTTATCCTCTTTTCTAAACGGTTCATAATTCAATTCCGATTAGATTATTATCAGCATCATATCACACACACACACTCCTACGCACAGTATAATAGAACTCTAAAACAATGCTATGTTTTACTAAACTTTATTCGATATTTTCATGATGGTCATCTAAACAGGTGAGTTTAAAAAACTTTATCACCTTATTGTGGCTTGAAACCGATATTTCCCCTTGCTAAAAGCATAAACTCGTAGATATTCTGAGAAATGAAAAAAAAAAACTTGTGATAATCAAATGTGGTACTCTTACGAAAGAAAAGTAATGTCTTAAAATTTCATGTATATGTCATGATGATTACAAGTAACATTAAACGAGAATATATCAAATGATATTTACATGTTATACTTAGAAATGAAATGGGTTTTTAAACGAAGCTGGCGAAAAACAATTATTAGAAGTGGAATCGTACCAATATTCGAATTAACAAATTATTCCATAGCGAATCGAATCGAACAATTCGATTTGAAATTCGAACATTTCGAACTATTCAAATAATCCTAACTATTGGGATTATTGCAATCATTTTGATTATGCGAATAATTCACACTATTTTAATGTTTTTAACTAATTATATATTAATTAAATATTAAATAATTATTAATATACAAAATTAGTTCAATAGATTCGTCTGTTACTCAAAGAAATTTTAATTAAACCAGTATGAAAATTTATGATAAATAAAAAAGGTCAGTTTATTTCATAAAATTATTTATACTGTGCAAAAAAAATTGGGAAATGATATATCTTTCCCTATAACTATTAGCTTAATAATTTTTTCTTGTTTTAAAAATATTTCTCCAAACAGAGCGTGTTCACGCTCACGCCCGCGTAACCACAGATCACGCCGCTGTGGTCTGGGGGTAAATTTCGCTCCCGCACACCAGAGTAGGCCCCCCTCGGCAGCGGCTCAAGCCTAGGTCCGTTCCCTCGGCGTGGAGCCCTTAAAATCTTACATCACTGCAACAACATTACACATGTCACCCCCACACACGTGCACGCATACACGCTTACACATGCAAATGGAAGGGTATTTTTTCCCCATATCAAACTGAAATAGTTTAGAAAAAATTATCCGACACAAAATACATATAGGAGTTGTCGAGGTATGTATGCTTGGTACACATATATGTTTCAATAACTCATATAGGAATGAATATTTAGCTTAGCTCAGGTAGGTCGCGAATTTCATGAATCAGGTAACAGCCCAACCCGAGGTGTGCGCACACTCTTGAGCTAATTGTCAAAAAAAAAAAATCGGCTGAGTGCCTTAAGCGCTCGCCTTAGTAGTCCGGTGAACCTGTTAAGACCTTCCTAGGTCAATAGCATTATCAGTGCGAGAAAAAAAAATAGTTCGAGTAATTCGATTCGATAATACCCACACACCCCTAATTAAATATTTTGAATCAAAGGTTAACAGTAGAGCCTCGTCATTACATGATACAATGTTGATTAATCGATTAGAGACAAATTTAACAATAAATATTTTACATGAGAGTGTCTAGTTACGTGAAAGTTTGAAATGGAGAATGCATTGTGTTAAAAACCTCCTTGATTTCTATCATTTAGATAATATTCTGTCGCCTAGTGTATGAGAATGGAATCTGAAACTCTACAATTTTTGAGTAATAGTCTGTTGTTCATTTGTCTGTGCGTCAGCGTGCACGTCGATATACTGTTTCCTGTGCGGGCTGCACTCGGACCTGACTCTAGCGAGAGTGCTGTTCGGACAACCACAAGGCTCCGCGCCCTACTTCCCCTGCCTACTCACGCATCAGGTAATCATCCCACACTTACACCATATAGTATATTCTATCTGAATATATTAAAGAATACAGTTTCATGATGTTTGTCCACGATCAACTCTGAAACTACTCAACCGATCTTCATGAAGCGTTGCCATACATGTATAATTTGGTCGAACTTGAGAGATACGATAATTTATATTTCGGTTAATGGACTCAATATCTTTTAAGTGAAAATTAAATGATTGTTAATTGGCGCTTTAAATTAATTTATTGATAGGAAACTGGAGGACCGACTGTTATAGACATTTCACAGTTGGCGACACGTTTTCATTTTTTTTACTGGCTTTAAAATACAGCGGCTGCAATAAAGCAACAGATGTTTGGCGAAAGATATTCAAGTTGAGGGTGGTAGCTAGTGAATTTAGAAAAAACCTGATCCACCATACGATGGTTGTATCTCGATCTTTTCATTTACTGGAAGCGCCGATTCAGTTGCTAGGATTCGAAGTTACTTCAATTGATGTGGTACTGAACAATATTAACTGAGTGATCATCGTTTCAAAAACTATCATTATAGTAGTATTCTATGTGGAAAAAATGTAAACATATGGATTTGTCTGTTTGTAATCGTGTATACAGGTCAAATATTAAGCATTTATTTTTTTAATTGATGTAGAACGAGAATTTATTATTGAGTACTCTGTATCGGTATTGCTAGTATTGAAACTTTCACCCGGTATATGGTGAGTAATGTCAAGATTATATTAGTTCTGCTACCACTCGCTGCTGAGCCAGTGGCGGCGCTACGAGCTTGTGGTTGTGCAGTGTAGTTGCGGAGCGTGGATGTGTGTGTGAGAGCACGTATGTATCGTCGGGTAACGGGTGCGGGTGGTTGCGCAGAGCCACCCGAACGCGGAGCAGCTGCGCGAGAACGGGTCGGCGCTGGTGTGCGCGTTCTGCTACCACTCGCTGCTGAGCCAGTGGCGGCGCTACGAGCTTGTGGTTGTGCAGTGTAGTTGCGGAGCGTGGATGTGTGTGCGAGAGCACGTATGTATCGTCGGGTAACGGGTGCGGGTGGTTGCGCAGAGCCACCCGAACGCGGAGCAGCTGCGCGAGAACGGGTCGGCGCTGGTGTGCGCGTTCTGCTACCACTCGCTGCTGAGCCAGTGGCGGCGCTACGAGCTTGTGGTTGTGCAGTGTAGTTGCGGAGCGTGGATGTGTGTGTGAGAGCACGTATGTATCGTCGGGTAACGGGTGCGGGTGGTTGCGCAGAGCCACCCGAACGCGGAGCAGCTGCGCGAGAACGGGTCGGCGCTGGTGTGCGCGTTCTGCTACCACTCGCTGCTGAGCCAGTGGCGGCGCTACGAGCTTGTGGTTGTGCAGTGTAGTTGCGGAGCGTGGATGTGTGTGTGAGAGCACGTATGTATCGTCGGGTAACGGGTGCGGGTGGTTGCGCAGAGCCACCCGAACGCGGAGCAGCTGCGCGAGAACGGGTCGGCGCTGGTGTGCGCGTTCTGCTACCACTCGCTGCTGAGCCAGTGGCGGCGCTACGAGCTTGTGGTTGTGCAGTGTAGTTGCGGAGCGTGGATGTGTGTGTGAGAGCACGTATGTATCGTCGGGTAACGGGTGCGGGTGGTTGCGCAGAGCCACCCGAACGCGGAGCAGCTGCGCGAGAACGGGTCGGCGCTGGTGTGCGCGTTCTGCTACCACTCGCTGCTGAGCCAGTGGCGGCGCTACGAGCTTGTGGTTGTGCAGTGTAGTTGCGGAGCGTGGATGTGTGTGTGAGAGCACGTATGTATCGTCGGGTAACGGGTGCGGGTGGTTGCGCAGAGCCACCCGAACGCGGAGCAGCTGCGCGAGAACGGGTCGGCGCTGGTGTGCGCGTTCTGCTACCACTCGCTGCTGAGCCAGTGGCGGCGCTACGAGCTTGTGGTTGTGCAGTGTAGTTGCGGAGCGTGGATGTGTGTGTGAGAGCACGTATGTATCGTCGGGTAACGGGTGCGGGTGGTTGCGCAGAGCCACCCGAACGCGGAGCAGCTGCGCGAGAACGGGTCGGCGCTGGTGTGCGCGTTCTGCTACCACTCGCTGCTGAGCCAGTGGCGGCGCTACGAGGCGGCGGGCGGCTGCGCGCCGGAGCGCCGCGTCTACAACACGCACGACTACCACTGCCACCTCTGCGGGATCAAAACCTACAGGAAGCGCGTGCGGGCGCTGCCCATCAAGGTCAGTACTGCTCCTACCCCCTATTACATTATCACCCATCGACGACATCCACATTCTGATACTAAACGAGTCTGTACACGCAGATTCAACATGCTAAAATATTTACTTTTTAAACATCATCTACCCGCTTCTACTGTATACTACATTGCGACCTACATATATTTCCTCAATATGTATTTAGCGACACTATACACATATATTCAACATTCAAAAACGTTATTCCATTCCTACCATCAATTTTTGTTTATCTCGCTCCTGTGATCTTTACCTACAATTTAACCAGTTTCATCTGGTTAATGTAGTAATTCAAGTTGCATGTGTATTGAAAAGAAACATTTTTAGACCAGGGTCGATAATTTTTAAAACCAAAAAAAAATAATAGTGGGATGAAACCCATTAGAAAAGGAGGGGAATATTATAAAAATAAAAGGAAAAATAATTTACGGGCGATCTGAGGTCGGGAAGGGGATGGGGGTGAGTTTTTAAGGGTAAAAAACGGTTTTTCTCGATTTCTGGCAAAAGTAAAAGTCCTATCGAAAAAAGTTAAATGGCAAATGGTAGGTAATAAAAAGATCTAAAACTTTTGTATTTACACTTTTTTCACATACCTCAAAATTTATGTGAAAAATTCAAAAAACCAAGTTTTTGGTTTTTTATTTTTATCTTTTACAAATTTTTTTTAACGTAATTTGGTGAAAACTTACCTTTTTATGTCCCAAATACGCTGTAATTTATTTGATTAAAAATATTTATTTTTTCACCTTATTTTGAATTAATATCGAAAAAGCACCCTAATTTTCAATCGAAAATTCACCCGTCAAAATACCAGCTTTTTTCAAAAAGTTGGTATGTTTTCTGTTCGTTGAAATCTCTACTTTCCGATGATGAAAAAAAAAAAAATGTTACTATAGTAAATCTTCTCAGAAAATGCAAAAAATCGAAAAATACTCGAATTCGAAAATTTTTTTTACAAAAAAAAAATTTTTTTGTAAAAGATAAAAATAAAAAACCAAAAACTTGTTTTTAATTTTTCACATAAATTTTGAGGTTATGTGAAAAAAGTGTAAAGACAAAAGTTTTAGATCTTTTTATTACCTACAACTTTGCCATTTGACTTTTTTCGATAGGACTTTTAGTTTTGCCGGAAATCGAGAAAAACCGTTTTTTACCCTTAAAAATTCACCCCCATCCCCTTCCCCACCTCAGATCGCCCGTAAATTATTTTTCCTTTCATTTTTATAATATTCCCCTCCTTTTGTAATGGGTTTCATCCTACTATTATTTTTTTTCACTTTTTATTATTTTTAAAGGCTTCTACCCTGGTCTATTTGAGCAGTAGATAGATATTATAATTACAGTTTAATTTTATTACACAAGATAAATTTACTTAGGGAACGTACCCAAACCACGTAACCGGTTTAGGGTTGGGAGGGGGTGTCTTCAAATACCACGATTGGTCACGGGGGGAGGGAGGGGGTTAGGTTTTCGTCACGTAGTCAACATCTTCTAAAAGAAATATCGCGCTTTTAAAACTCACAGGCAGTAACACTAATGTACTTATACCAAAACGTCAGCTAACTGAAAACTTACAGTTTGTAGGGCAGTGCAGTTGACAAGCAAATCGACGAGAGTTTGTGCCGATATAACAATGTCGTACGATCGACTGAACATTCATTGCGTTCGTTAAATATTACAAGGATTCCTTGTCAATGCTTGCAATACAGAAAGAAAGCAAAAAGTCTTGTTTTTTGTACATTATGCCCCTGTATGTGTTCAATGTGTTTTTACATAACTTTTTCCTACTTGATAATATTTTTTCTGTTCTCCGGCCGGAAAGTGGCAACTTTATGGCTTCTGCGCTAAACGAAGTTGCCACTTTCCAGCTCTGTCATGCTAAAAAGTAGTGTTACTGCACCTTGATGTATAAAACCTGTGATATGTCCAAGTAGAAAGTAGTGCAGAACTTCTTGCTTTCGAAAGGCCTGTCTATCTGATTTCTGAGTCAATAAATTTGATGGGTGGTAGCGTGCTGGTAACATAATCCCAATTTATGTTCAGGTATTATCTTCTGATAACATCCATAGTGATATAAAGACTTCATATAATTTTGCTGGTATAGGCTACTGCCTACTGCATATTTCTAATTGACTTATATGATTTTGGATCTTCCGGTTTTAGTAGCATAATTATTTGTGCAAATTTATATTAGGGGTGATATTAGTTGACGTCCTGCTATTGCATTAAAATTGCTGTCATTGGGTTAACCGACACTCAGGTAATTCTTGCGAAACTTTATTAATAATGAGGCCGTAACTTGGTGATTTCTTGGAGTAGGAATTGAATTATTAAATAAATAATTAATTAATAAATAATTGAAAGTAACTAAATGTTTCGGAACGAACCGTCAACAGTTCTGAAGTTGCATTGCACCCGCACGAACTTAACACTCGCAAGCGACTCTCGCAGAACGACATTCGATTCTCGCGCACTCACAGTATTTGTTATACCCATTAAAAATTGTAACAAGGTGAAAATTCTTTTATTAACGTCCACGATAAATAAGCGTGCCACACAACCGCCACTATATTAAATAAATACCGTGTATATTGATCCACATTCGGGGAGTTAAGGAATCTCATGAATTTATCTTCTTATACCTGTACACCTTCCTAAGGATGGGGCTGAAAAACATCAGCTAGATGTTATGTAAACAAATTAGCTTGCTCCTGGTTTCTGCATGCCCAAATATTGTCTGTTTTTCTTAGCGGAGCGGAAATGGATTTGGATCGTTTAATTTTCCTTTTTGCTTTCCACAAGGCAAAACCTGTAGCTGTGGTTGGATTAAAGCTTTCAAAGTATGCCTGTATATGTGAATTTCGATCATTTTCAAGAATGTGCTCACTTATCATATGATTTAACCGTCTTTTTTTCGCTTTGTAATCGCCTGCTGCAATGAAATGATCTCCTAAGGGATGAAGAAATCATTTAACTACTCCTCTCTAATAGTGTGCTTCG
The DNA here is from genome assembly GCA_036509395.1 of Antheraea yamamai. Classification (NCBI taxonomy): domain Eukaryota; kingdom Metazoa; phylum Arthropoda; class Insecta; order Lepidoptera; family Saturniidae; genus Antheraea; species Antheraea yamamai. The sequence goes on from AP028443.1 coordinate 966,509, forward strand.
GTGGGCAATAAGATGCCGATATGTACAATGTATTCAAGGTTTCCTTGTCAATGCAGACAATACAGAAAGAAAGGAAAAATACTTGTTTTGTAAATTATGTTATTGTTACGATAAGTTTTTATATAACTTTTTTCTTATCTGTAATATTATTTCTGTCCTCCGGCTGGAAAATGGCAACTTTCGGGCTACATTACTAAATGAAGTTGCCACTGTCTAGTTCCGTCGAGCTGAAAAATAATATACCCAACCAAGCTAGTAAAAAAGTCACAAATCACATGTTTGTCAGCCTTGGCATCGTCTCGGCTAACAATTAAATGTGGTGATTTGAGACTATTTTACTGACCTAAGTATATAATACATTATTTTCACTGGTAACTATAAGCAGGCTTTTGGTCACTTCTTTTTTGGGGACACGCTAATTTTCGAAAGTTGTAAGTAAGTCTATATTTTTTTGTATTTGAAGAAGTGTACACCTTATTTAGGATACTTGTGGCTGTATCTGTGTATGTGTATGTGGATATATCTCATAATTAAGGCAGCGTTCGTAAGAAACGTTTTCGTTCGACCATTTTTCTCCGACTCCCCAGATATTACCCCCTACAACCTCACAAACTATACCTCTTTATAATATTAGTATAGATTATAGATAATATAATTAGTTAATAGCTTCTGCCCGCGACTTCGCACGCGTGGAATAGTTATTTTGGGCTAAGACGTAGCGGAAGCTCTCAAAAGGAAAAAATACCCCTTATTGGTCTTAGCGTGATGATATGTAGCCTATGACACTCATTAATAACGTGGCTTTATATTGGTAAAAGAATTTTCAAAATCGGTTTAGTAGTTCCTGAGATTACCCCCTACACCGTCACAAACTCACAAACTTTAACTCTTTATAATATTAGTATATAGATTATAGCCCCTGCCCGCGACTTCGTCCGCGTAGTAATAGTTACTACTCTGGGCTAACGCTGACACACAGCAGAAGCTCTCAAAAAAAAAACATCTCGATTTTGAAACATTTTTTATCTGTGCTCCGCTCCTATTGGCCTTAGCGTGATGATATATAGCCTATAACCATTCTCGATGAATGAGCTATATAACACTAAAAGAATTATTCAAATCGGACCAGTAGTTCCTGATATTATCCCATACAACGCCACAACGTCACAAACTCACAAACCCACAAACTCACAACGTCACAAACTTTACCTCTTTATAATATTAGTATAGATTATCTATGACGCGGTGACTGTTCGGAAAGATAGATTACATTTTTACATTTAATAAAGACAAATATAAGCCAAATATTTTTAACTTTCTGTTTGTAAAAACGATTTAAAATCATATTATAAAATACCACGTGAAAACTAGAGGGGGAGGGTGGGAGTCTCCTCATATACCACGGATGGTCACTGAGGGGGGAGGGGGTTAAAAAGTTGTCAAATATAGGTTACGTGGTTTGGGTACGTGCCCTTATAAGATTGATATAAGAGGAGAAGGCGAAAGTAAAGAGAATTTTCGTGCCATTCTCCTTTGTCAAATGTCAATATGTTTATAAATTGTTTTGTTATGTTTTAAATGTTTATAACTTAAATGTTCTATTGTAAATTTATAATGGGTCCTTAATAATGTTCATATTTATTGACGTTTCCAAAATGTATGTTGACTGTTCGTGCAATAATTTAAATAAATTTCGTGTATTGTTTTGGTCATTTCATTTAAACAAATATATAACGTTTTGTGTTTGTTTCAGGAATTTCCATTTTTAGTACAAAGGCGGACGGAGAACTCTTTATTATTAGAAAACGGCGACTTTGCTGTTGTTTGTTTAGATTGTTATGAAAGTTTAAGGTGAGTTTTCCTTCTATATACTTATTGTCTATAGTAGATATAGTAGCTGTGACAGTCACGTTTATTGCAATTTTAATATATTGTTGAAAATGTAATGTATGCTTAGAAAAATTTGAACAAATAGTGGATTGCATATGACTGGTATCGCTTTAAATACTAGAAATAAATACATGTTAGTCATACTGTGTGTTAGACTCGATAAAATCCATTAAAGAATTTTGGATCACAGTAAAAAGTTATATGATACAGTTCAAAAGTACATTACTGATTTAATGAAGAACAACTCTGAGTATAATATATCGATAGGTTTATTTAAAAGTGACGTTTCCACATAGGTGCCTTTTTAAAATTAAAATAATATAATTATTGGTCGCAAACGATACTTACAAAATTAAGAAAACAAAACTGTTAAAGCCCATTGTATTTATCGATGGTTCCTTTTGAAGTTTGGGATGTTTCTGCAAACCATTAGTATTAATTCGAACAAAATCAATAATTCGAATTATTTGACCTATCGGAATTATTCGAATATTTTTAAAAAGGAAGTATTAAACTAATAGTTATTAGAAAATATACAACATCTGCCAATTAGTTTTAAGATGAACAGTGAACTTTGTTATTAGTTACAAATTATTAAACTATGTAGTTTAATTAAATTTTTTTTTGACTGACAGACGAATCTATTGGACTAATTTTGTATATTAATAATTATTTAGGATTTGATAAATATATAATTATTTAAAATCATCAAAATAGTTTGAATTATTTAAATAATCCGAATAGTTGGAATTATTCGAATGTTCAATTTGAATTTCGAATCGAGTTATTCGGTTTAATTCGCCACCGAATAACACGCTACTTCGAATATTCACACACTTCTAATTAATATGAAATGAGGGATATAAGCGGGAAGAGGGAGAAGGCGGATAAAGGATGCAGTGGGCAACATAGTATACATACAGGTCGACTGGATAGTCGCTAGCAACATTTTTATAAGATTAGTCGATTCACGTTCTAAATCAATTAAAAAAATGGGTGCTTAATATTTGATCTAATTATCTCGAGAAACACAAAAATTATATTGAATCCATTGACCGTTGACCTTGGTTAATTAACAATCACAAAATTTTCAGGATATTTTTTTGGTTTATGAATATAAATAATAAATATTATGAATATAATAAATAATACGTAATATAAATAAAATTACGCGGCCTTGTTAAGGATGCGCTCTCAATTTTTTGCGGTTCAATTTTGGTATCGAGTCCTACTAGACGCGTATAGCTCACGCACACAGACACGACAAATGATAAGCTAGGGAATTGTAGGTCACGTGAAACGACTTTGATACTTTTATAAATAATATTACAATATTTTCTTATTATTGATGTTCTACTTTTTAAAATATTCTATACTAGGTCACGGACATTGTAACTAAACCTAAATATGTTTACGTAATAGATAGAAACATCGAATTTGCACTCAAAGGCTTAGTGTCGTAGTGTCAGCTAATTGTTCATATCTTAAGGACCAGGTCAGAGCTATTTCGTGGTAATAAAATTTTAATATTGATAATAGCTAGAAACACAAAGTTTGCGCTCTGAGTTCTAGTTTCATAGAGTCAGATCAACGTTTCATTTTATTTGTGAGACGAGTAGCTGTATCATGATAACTGAACTTAAGTATTCATTGTAGTTACAAACATTAGGTTTGGGTTCAAATGTTTAGCCTCACAATATCGGATGAAAGTTTCACTTCTCATGGGCTAGATGCGTATCTTTGTCGTGATAACAAAATGTTTGTATAGTATAGAGTCGCTAGAAATATAGAGTTTACGCTGAAAAGTGTAATAATGTCTGAATAATGTTTAATTCCTCACGGGCTAGGTGAGTAACTATATAGTGATAACTGAATTTTAGTACATATAGATATTAGCTACAAACATTGAGTATGCGCTCAAAGATTTAGATAGGAGAATTTTTAAATTAGCGTTTGCTTCAGAATCAAAAATATTTATGTGAACAACATACTACAAAATACCTGAATTGTAAGTTATAATAGCTGCAGCACAACGGGCTTACTTAACTTACTTGACGAAAGGAGTACAAGTAAGACATATCTATCTCTACCCTTCAAGGAGTTCCATAACAATTTTTGAAGTGGGTCGTTATCAGATCATTTTGTTCAGTCCTGTGGTAAACTGTCTTCACTGGTAACAAAACGAGTACAGTAATACCCCGTACTTACGCGATAGGTGGGTCCAAGCGATCGCCGTGTAAGTCGAATTCGCGTAAGTCGGGGTTCAACTTTGCATATAAATACATATAAAGTATGTCTAATTGGGACCAGAGTCTAAAGAAAACAATAATTTAGAAGAAAAATGTTTAATAAAATGTAAGATAATGTAATAAATAATAAATGTAATCTACATAAAATGGTGAAATTTTGTTTACAACTAAATAATTTTTTTCTCAGATATAATATAGATAACTTGGATGTTATGGTCTGTATTGTAAACATGATTATATGTGGCATAAACAGGTATTTTTGTTTATTAAGAAAAAAGTAAAATACTGAGCTTTTCGTTTTGAAAATCAGACTGCTTTGCCCGAGAGGACTGCGGAGAATTGGTTTTTTTTAATGGAAACCTATTAATTTTAAAACAATTTTTTTTCAAAAAAAAAAGGTTCAATGTATCTGCGATTAGTCTTTATGTTTACCAAAGTTCAATAGTTTTCTTGTAATTCGTAGAGAAAAACCGTAAAAATGGAGCTCTTTTGAGAGCGCGTCCTTAAAGCACGCGCTATGACGGTGACATTGACCGTCGGATCGTGTTCAGTGAAGCGTGAAAGAACAAACAACAAAGGATAATTTTTGGAGATGTGCCGATTGTGACTGGCCGAGTAACCGGTTTTTTGTTAAAAAATGTTTTTGTGTAAAGATATTATTGTTCATTAAAGTAAAAGAGTTCAATTAAAAATGTAAAAAAAAAGTCGCGTGTATAGATGAAGCAGTTAATGTTTAGGATTATTCGACATATTTCAATATTACTTAGTTTAATAATTTAAAATAATTTAAAATTTGATTGTAAATGTCATAGATATCTTTTCATTAAAAGCAAGTAATTTTAGAAACTGATTATCAAAAGAAAGGTTGCTTTGCTTAACGTTTCATAATGTGTAAGACTAATTATAAAATAAAAAGATTAATAAACAATTAAGGTTTTATTTAATGTAATCCCATACTTTTACATACTTTTTTGAGGAATACATAAAAAGTAAGAAGCCCGATACTCGGCGCTCTTTACCGAATAGTCACCACATCTCTAATAATTTTTCGAAGTTTAAAAAAAGGGGCTAGTGTCGGTGTTGTTAACTCCGGGTTCCGCGGTTGCAGGTTACGGCACCGATTATTGCACCTAGGTGTATTTCGTTTATATCTATATTTTAGAGTCTTCGAACAAACTTTAAGTAACGTTTTCTTTGTTGTTTATTAGTATTAGTTTAAATATTATTATTTTATATGTTAAATGTGGCCATGAAGTATTATATCCTAGAGTACTGCGAGTATTTAATCTATCGCCTGGTATAAATAAGATACGAGTCGGATTGAATGTTGTTATATTGTGGCAGGACACAAGCGCAAGACTACGAGCGGCGCGGCGTGCCGGTGGAGAAGCGCGAGTACAACTGGTTGCAGCAGCCGCCGCCGCCCGAGGACAGCGCTGACGTCACCATCGCGCGCCTCCCCTCCGGCGACCGCTCCGACAAGCTCGTACGTACCCCCCGGGCGGACAACCTCGCTCCCGCACACCCGCCGCGGCTACCATCGGCTCACTTCACTAGTTCACTGCACACACCACACCGCACTTCACACACGTGCACACTTACATGGGTTCTGTAAAGGGACCTCTTTTTGTTTAGTTAGCTTTAACCAAAATTGAGGGACACAAAATACTATACGCGTACATGCGTACATGCATACATTCGTGCGGCATTTATGAAAGTACATCTGTGTGTCTCACTATAATGTACATGTATTGTTAGCTCACATGGTTAGTTTAGTTCGATCGGTGTTGTTGTGTTCAAGTTAACAACAGCCACTTAGGCGCTCTTGAGTTTGTTGTCATTTGGCTGAGCGCTCGCTCTGAAAGCCCAGTATAGCTCTGAAGGTCCAGCACGCCTACAAATTAAAATTAAATTTAGAAAAAGTATAAACACTAGGTCGTTTATACCGTCATCCAGTCGCAATTACAAGTAATAATTACGTAAATATGTAATTGTATTTATGGAATCCGCGAATTTCACCTGAAATGCACGTATACTCTGTTTTTATTATATTGTCTTTCTATTTTTTTTTTTGTTTGAGATTTCAAAACCCATATAAGTTTCATACTAATACATGATTGATTTATTTTTGAATTGATATCATTTTTACAAAAAAACATACGAATGTATAAACATTAGACTTTTTGATTTTTAAAATAGATCTATCGAGTACGAAAATGACGGTATTTCGATGTGACTGAAAAGTAAGTCGGCATAGTTGAAAATTGGCTTTATATATTCGTTGTCGAACCGACGCGAAGTTCGTTTCTATTAGCTCCCTACAGTCGTTTCAGTATTGAAGGATTTTCCAACATATGAAACCGAGTCTGTTAGAGGTTTATGTGTGTGTTGGTGGCAGATCCCGCAGTCGCTGGTGCTGCAGCGCAACTCCTCGAAGCGGAACAGCCCCAAGCAGCCCTCCGCCCTGCTGCAGGACCGGCGGCTCGCGCCCGCCAAGCTCGACAAACCCAACGACCAAGGTAACAACATTCCACTCATCAAAATAGCCCACATCTGCGCTAATATTCATCTATCTTAATATTTAAAAATCCACTGTCCTGATGTTTGTCCACGATGAACTCCGAAACTACTCAGCCGATCTTCATGAAACGATGCTATTTACGTATAATTTGGTACAACGTGAGGGATAGGATAATGAATATTTCGATTGCTTGCCTCAATATTTTTTAGTTATAAATTAAGTGATTGTCTATACTGAGTATTGTTATTAATTGTAAGTTCGATAACTATCGAACAGATGGCGCTTTAAATTAGTTCGTTGACAGAAAACTGTAGGGCCGGCTGTTATAGATATCTCATAGATGGCGGCAAGTTTCTTTTTTTCTTTGTCAGTTCCAGTTTATTTTACAGTCCACGTACTTAATTCAATTCAACATATACTAACTGAGCCACAGCAACGTGTGGCCTTCTCAGCTAATACGTATATATAAATATGAAGTGTCTTTTTGTCCGAATTACGAAAATTGTTGAATCGATTTTGATGAATTGTTTACTGACGATAAAAACAACTCGCCAAACTGCATCATGATTACCCTAAACAAACCCGTAATGCTTTTATCACATAAAAATGTACCTAAAAACATTACCGCATAAAAATGTATAGAGTCGCAGGCAGTCTTTACTTAATTATGATAATATTCCGCATATTAAATTACTTACAATTCATACTGTTATACGTATTGCTTACAATAGTTGTTTGTCGATTCATGCTAGAACAATGTCATCGTTAGACATAAACTTAGTAAAATCCATATTAAAACCCGGTCGCTAAATCGATAACATCATTTGACCGATCCACCATGATTCGCGGCACACCTTTTCGTGGCGTAGTCCGGTGAAGCTGTTAAGACCTTGCTAGGTCAATAGCGTAATCAGTTCGAAAAAAAAAAATGTTTCGTGGAAAAGTAATAATACTATTCATTTCATATACTCGCCACTAGATAGCGCTAGAACATAGTTTCTATAGCGTTAATCTGATCCCTATGAAAATTGGTACAATTAGATATTTGAATACGTAGAATAAATTTACACAATATCATTTTTTTTTATAATTAAAGTATTTATTATAACAAATTATAATTAATTTCAAACGCATCGGAAGCAGCGAACATACCTCGTACTTATGTATATGTGGGATCCAATTAAACCCAGACAAGTATTTCCACATTTTATTTTACACTCAAATGTGTACACCACTTTATTATTACTTTTAAACACGTCTCGTCTTATGCTCAACACAGTTCCCACCGCCATCTTAGCCACATCATACCACATCCGCTCAGACGTTGCGTTCCAATTTACCTATTATACCCACATATATAATTCTCCTGTCCGTGTGTATGTGACCGAACTCCTGATAAACGGCTAGCTGATTTCGATGAATTTTATTGCTAGCGTTTGGGTGTATTCAAAAATGGTTTAGATTCACAAGTGGACCTGGTAGGCAGCGCTGCGGTTGAATTTTGGGACTTTTTTTTATTATCAAGGAAGGATAACGTCCATCGGGCCCGCTAGTTTTCCATAAAATATAATACACAATTGCGTTTTTAATGACTATCGTAATTTTAATGATTTTTATTATCGTATAAAACATATTTCTCGAAAACATTTCACTACAAAAACCGTTATCACGTTTGCTGTGACCTTTTAGACATCACTTTTAGAATTTCATGGTTGTACTGAAACTTCCTATTTTCTTGACCGTATGCATCAGCCACTAATGACCTCGTAATATACTAGATGTGGAATAGTAGAGAAGTAGTTTAGGTAAAGGTTATTAGCATGTAACTCGGAATAAGGTTCGCTCTCTATAGCTGGGTATAACCACCTGTGGATACTCAGAGTACTGTGCGTGTACCCGCCGCGGGCAAAGATAAATATATTATTATTCAGTATAGTCGATGCCTTCCTCTCTGGTGTCTCTAAGAGACATATGTCATTAAAACTTTATTATGTTGGTGTTTATATACAGCTGTGAATTCTAAATAAATTATTATACTCAAGGATGTAAATGTTTTTTTAATGTAGTTTTACCATAATAAGCAATGAAATAGTATTTCAGTTACGTTGGACATTTAATATGATCAAAATTTGACATTTAGAGCATATAATTCGATGACTACCTCTAATTTTAATTCATTCCTGTTCTATTTTTGTTTGCTTTTTCAAATATTTATCAATATTTAATCATTACATAGTACAAAACAAAGTCCTCTGCCACGGCTGTCTGTCTGTTCGAGATAAACTTAGAAATTACTGAACAGATTTTCATGCGGTTTTCACCAGTATATAAAGTGATTCATTAGGTAGGTCTAGGTATATAATTTGCCAAAGTTTTTTTATATTATTAGGGCGGAACAACGACCGCCGGGCCCGCTAGTGTTACATAATTTAGTTTTTCAACTTATAGTTACTAGTAGTGTAAATTGTATCAATGTGAGATAGCGTTGTAGGTTTTCAGCCTAGTATGCTCCTCTTATTATTGTTACTATATTATTATTCTGGACTATTGAATGTTGCATTATACACAATTGTAAATAAATAAATAAATAAAAGGCACGACAGATTTAAAATTACACACAACAAAAATAAAGCTGTTGGTGTGTCGAGACTTATTATACAGTTTCATGATCTGTTAGTGTTAAAGCGGGAAAAGGTCGTATGGGTGGTCCTTTTGTCTAAATCGATTGAACACGTATGACGTCATATGAGTTATATATCCTGAGTTTTTTTATAGTATTCTTATTCTCAGTGACATATTAAAATAACGGTACTATGCCTGATGGATAGCGTAGTACAATGCAAGAAGGTTCAATCCTCTCGTCTGTTAGATAAATACTGGCTCACACCAAATCGCGGCAAACTAAAGATCACTTACTGTGACGTATTTTTTTTATATCATAGCAGGCAAACGAACAGGTGGGTCACTTGATGTTAAGTGATCACCGCCGTCCATAGAAACATGCAACACTAAAGGAGTCGCAAGTGCGTTGCCAGCCTGTGTTTGGGAGAAGGGGAAGTGGGGAGGAGTGGAGACGGATGGGAGTTGGGCTTCCGGCGTTTTCACTGACCGAATGAAACGCAACAATGCAAGCACTGTTACTTCAGGTCCGTGTTCTGTGAGTCGGGTGATACAACATCGGGTGAGCCGACCCATTCATGCTGAAACCAGTAATAGCTTCAGCGTGGCTCTACCACCTACATATATCTCGGGTATCATATAAACTTCTTTAAAAATTAAGGCTGTCTCGTCCCGTGTAGGTATAATAACGTGAGATCAGAGATTGTGGCACGTCTGTTTAATGTTTGCTCTATGTTGATGAGAAGCCACCCCCCGTCCTAAGGGAGGGAAACCCGACTCGCGTCTTAAGTGCAAACGGGTGTTAGTTACACGTCGGTTTCAGTTTACCCTCGCCGTCCCTTTCTATTAAAATACCCCAACACGTTTCCGTCTTAGGGGATGTTTTACGTTTGTTATCGTGTGGTTTAAGATTATAATTCTTGCACTCTTTGATAGATTCTTTTAGAAGGCGGACCTAGAGTCTCTATCAATTATCTGCATATATACATAAGGAAATATTGCTTTTACGTTTATTTATTGTGGTATCAATATCAACTACATCTTTGTTATTACAATAAAGTTAAATACGTATTGAATACTTGCTTTAAAAAAGTTTGGTTAATTTCCTATTAAATGCACCATGCTCTAACTTTTTTGTAATAACACGGCATATGTTTTAAAAACTAAACAAACTATACATCACAGTAAGTGATTTACTAAATCCTATTTAAAATTGGCTTTTCCACGTGATTTGATTTAGGTGTGTTTGATACTTATTACTTAGTATCATTCCACAACAGTTTATATTGTAGTATAAATTGAATGTTTACAATGAAATGTATCCTTATTTGTTAAGGTCTTTTTCTAGGTCCGAGGCTATATGCCAAATTTAATTACGATCGATTTAAAGGTATAATCGAGAAATTTAGCAGACAGTTAGTTTCTCAGTTATATAACATTAAGTGTAAATACACACTACGGTATTTTATTTGCTTCTCATGCAATGAAGAAATCCATGATACGAAAGAGTTGTTTTACGTATTTAAAAGTTATATATACTGAATATTCATTAATCGTAGTAGTGGACGTGTATATATCTATCTGTATTATCTACTAAGATATTAATTAAAATGATACGTTGTAAAGAGCAGTTATGATTTACATAAAATGCCCAACGTAACTAAAATATTTTGTTGGATAAGGATTAAATGTAAGGGTGTGAAATTCATTTTATGAAATGACAACGTGTAATAGAAAAAAAATAGCTATGTATATATAGGTTTTAGGCTGTGAGAGAATGAGATAGTATATTCTTAATGTACTCGAAATATATACATAGAGAGGGGGGAGGGGAGAGAGAGAGAGAAACGTTGAAATCTATATCACATTACTTTTTGTTGGAGTAATCGCGCACTTTTAACAATTATTCTGTGTCGTGTATTATTACCATTGTTGATATATGTGTTAAAATATTACAAATAATGTGAAAACTAATGTATACTACCTCCATAGTGTATTCATCTAATTATCTTAAAAGTTAATCAGAATACTAAGTTTCATTTCTACCGCATGTGAACTGCACATTTTTTCTTAATAATTTGTTAAAGATAAAAATGATAACAATGACTTACTCTTAGGCGATAAACATGGCGTAAAGCCTTTTGACGGAGTAAGAGACACCCCTTTGTTCAAGTCGTAATTACCAACCCTTAACTAGTATCTGATATTGACGTAGCATGAGATTAGTTGGTTGCACGCTCTCTATACATGGTATATCTTCACTATTTGAAAACTATATCTTATAGGCTTGGTATTAAAGATCATATTTGCTTAATAAAGCGTATAGGGTTGAGATATTTCAGAGCTGCATGGTTTATATTGTCGTGGTAACATATTACAAAGTTCGTGACGTAATACCGCGTTACGAGTAGGAATTGATTGTTTTGCGTGTGGTTTAAACTAAAAATTGAAGTAGGAACTTTCATACTTTTATAGGATTAATGAACATCACCCGCCTATGCGTTTCCGATATGATATTTTTGTGCAAAAACGTGCTAACAACGATAAAAGAATCTGATGAGGTGGTTATTCTGGTTTAATTGTGGATCGAATAAATTTTAGTTATTTATGCATTACACTTTGTTTTAGTTACCTACCTACTAAAACAAAATCTGCGAATACTTCTATATCCGCAAATTTTTCTCGAGATCGACTCAAAAAGCACTCGCGATCGACTGTTTGAGCATCCCTGCTATACAAGATTCAACTAAAGAGGCAATATCGCTAGACGTATTTCTGTCGCAAAGCAAAAATATCAATGCTAAATTATGGTTCGAAGGGTGTGGTTGGCAAAACGCACTAGCACACAAGTATCTCCAACGCAATTCTCACAAATACCAATCTATTATGATGAGGACTAAGGTTCTTTTAATGTTGTTCACTAGCTTCTGCCCGTGACTTCGTCCGTCGCGTGGAATAGTTAGTCCGGGCTAATGCTAACTTTAACTGGCATCTTCGTTTAGGTAGAAGGTGAAAATACTTTTAAAAATACGTACGTTAACCCCGTTTTTGAAACATTTTTCATTGGTGCTCCGCTCCTATTGCTTAGCGTGATAATATATGACTTATAGCCTTCCTAGATGAATGGGCTATATAACGCTAACAATTTTTCAAATGGGACCTGTCTTCCTGAGATTAGCGTGTTCAAGTAAACAAATTATTCACTACACATACCCGTGTGTTACTTTATACATTAAAAAAAACAGAATCGTCGTTATTGAAGTTCTTTATAAATATCAGTGAACAAAATGGTTACTCTTTGTCGCCTCTCATGACTATCTATGTCTCTCATGACTTGCGACCTCGTATAGTATAGTCATCGGCAGATTTGTAGCACCATGTCGTGTATGTGCATAGCTCCGGGTGTCCAAGTTTGTTTGATATTGAGCTGTTTGACTGTTGTTGTATCCTTATTCTGCTTACTAAGTACAATCAATAATTTATGATGTTTTGAATTGATAGAACCAATTTACTGTTTACATAAATACGAGATGTATGTATGTAGTAAAGTATATATATGTTTATTTTTTAATACTTTTTTCCGTATCAAGAAAAATATTTTCCTAATAGCGATACTTGAATATTTGAGTGAGCTAAATTTAATAAATTAACAAGATACGCTGATCGATTATCGAAATATGTATTAAAATCGTTTTTTTAATCTTAACTTAATAATTGGAAAAAGGCAATGATAATGCGAAATCAGTAGTAGACAAGATATCCTTTCCATACAAATAAGAAGTCTCTCTAATGGCGTAAAATTAATTCGTCCGTTATTTTCGCACTATTCTTGGTATTTCACTCGCTTACCGGTTTATTTGAATTCACTAACTGTGAACAACGACACACATCAAAACACACAAATATCGCGGAGCACAAGGCTGCTCTGCCGAGCGCCTTTTACTTTACCCCTACTCCGCGGCGCTGTACTGCGACACGCGATAGATGGAAGAAAAAAATTGAGATGATGGAAAAAGCCGTTTCACGTTAAAATTAACATCAAACATATTATCTCAAACGAAATCACATTCAAAAGATCTATCATAATAAGACAATGGGGAGTAATCTATCCAACACCAGAATTAGCAATATCGGCATAATAACGAGAGTAGAACGAGGGAGCACGATGCGCTTTGTGCGCGCCGGTCCAATGCCTGCGGGGCTTATTGGGATAGGGCTGTGGTCTAACTGACAGCGAGTTAATCGTATAACAAGCGTATAACGTTGCAATCGGTGAATTTACGAAATAGCTTCCTTTATTATTTATTTTATTGTCCTTCTACTATTTATTATTAATATCTAATCTTTATATATAAAAGTCAATCTTTGCATCTTTGTCCGCTATGCATGCCGAAACTACTGAAGAGATTGTGATAATAATTTAGGGGGTATTTTCGGGACGCTCGAGTGTTCTATATATATATATAAGTGTGTTTTTAATATAATCATGAAATTGTTTTCCTTAAAGAAAGAAAGGGTTTTTTGTTCTTATTGGAACATTTGACACTACATTTCAATATTATTTTGACTTATTTGACATATTTTAATTGAATTTTAATTATCTATTTAACCCATCGGCTTCCGAATTAGCCGCAATAGGTCAAAATGGCATACGCTAAGTTTTTGATTACATTTTTAAATTTCGCGACATTCAGCAATAATATTTATGTACCCGTATGCTTGCAATAATACATTTATTTATATGGCAATGTGATACATTACATATGTATATCATTTTTATCTACAGTAATATTATTGAACGTAATAAGTACCCTTCTTTATCCACCACCTACACTGGTGAAGTAGTTGCTATATTGGAAGCTATCAAATTTGTACTATCACACAGATTCTCTGAGTTGTTTACAAACTATTCAACATAGTCCGATTTTTTCTAAAGTAGAGTCCCCGGTTATCATAATTATTAAATTCCATTTCCAAATTAAGTTTGAATGCAGATTTCACGTATACTTACAAATTCTTATAGAACAAACAACTAAATTGGACCCGATTGGTGATGCTGCAAACGGATGCTAGATATTTTAAAAGATTTCTCAGATACCAACTGGGTATAGTGAGTTCCTGAATAATTTGGATTCACAGGTGCACGCACTGCAGGTAATCTGCGTAGGTGCGCTGTAATCGGGTATTAGGTTTTTTAAGATTTTTTGCGTTTAAAAATATAATTGAAATCGGCGGTAACCTACTTGGTGCAGACAAAGTTAAACGGGTCAGCTAGTATTATTATAAAAACAGCTCAGTTGGGAAATCGAGCACTCCATTAATCCATTAAATATGAAGTTCTACAAATTTTTAAGTTTTATTTGAAACGAAATTCTTAGTATGAATTTACCGTGCGGATGCCAGATTCATCGTATGTTACAGTTCGGAGCTCGGAACAGAGAGTACATCAACCCCTATAGATGTACATACATATCTCTCTACAATCCACACTTTTGTTCCTATCTTGCCAAGTCTAATAAGAACCTACCAGAGTCGCTTTAAAGATTACATCTAAAACGGAAATTATTATCGCTAGTGACAAACAAAATTTTTTATTAGGTTATACTGGGATTTTGTTGGTATAATCATTTTAATAATAAGAAGTGTCATTTTATTAAAGTTAATTCCCATACAGAGCAGCGATTATTTTGGTTAATGAAAAAAAAAAAACAAGTAATTTGATTTGTACATATGCAATATTTTTTGATTACGTCTAATAAATAAGCAATAAGATTAATTTTTTTTATGTATGACAAAAGGAAAATTAGATAGTAAGACTCTCCTCAGGAAATTGCTATTGTAGCTTAATCGAGGAGAGCTATTTTCGTCATCACGCCGACATGATAGATATAAGTATATTTAAGTTTTTGGAGGTAGTTAGTTTATGAAATACCTTCTTAAAATACGTTTCGCTGTTTGACATTACTGCCTTTTAGTGCTATTATGTAATCGGCTGGTAATGCGTTTAAGATTAAAGGAAGCATATATTCCCACGTACGCATACCATAGTAATTGTTATAAACGAGGTCCGCAAAGAGTCCGGCCGTACTCTCTTTTAAAATTACGAAATTCATTTAGATTCTCACAAATTACGGCCATTTTAACTTTGTCGAAGACATGCACAGTTCGACAATCTTTGAAGAGACCTTCTATATTATTTTTATATTTGAATTTAATCTGTTCAGGAACTATTATTTTTAATAATCTAATTTGTAATTTGTGAATGTCTTCCACAAGGGTTCCGAATTTATTGTCATAGATACTTATCCCCTAAATTATTACAGAGACAGCAAGACATAGGTATAACGTTCTTAAAGTATTATACGGTACTCTATATCTTAATATAATTAATCTAGGTAAGATAGCTCGTAATTTGTTACATATATAGTCAATATGCGGCCGCCAACTGAATTGATTATCTATTAACAACCCCAGATACATAAGTTCTGTTACAAATTGGTGATTCTTAAATTAAACGACCTATTTTTAATACTATTATGCATACACTCATAACTATGAGCAACGATGCTGGGGGTTACATTCGTTTTAAAGTATGTTGAATGTATGATTAGGACTTTAGTTTTTTGTGCATTTAAAATTAAACCGACACCGTGTGCCCACTTACATAGTAAGTCGAAGTTATGTTGCATTGGCGCTTGTGCTATTTCAATCTTATGCCGTCTAAAAGTAAAAAGGTCTTTACTCTACTTGTCCGGTTCGCTCGCACTGGTACCACAAACAGATCTCCTTTGTTGCGCTCCACTCGGTCGTACATACAACGTGGGTGTCGATCGGAAGTAATCAAGTTTTATTCCTGCTGCTTCCCGCTCTCTGTTTCTATTTATCAACGATTTCTATTTTAAGCAGAGGCATTATATGTATAAATACTAATTATGTATTGATATATATGTGTGTTAATAATAGTTATTGTAAATATACAAAGTACTTGTAAGACCTTCGAAGCATATGTATAAACGAATGAATACGTTTCCTTTGGTAAATAATTTTTATAATTTCACGTTAATATATATTTTTTTAACTTAACAAGTGGTGGATGTAACAAAATATTAACAGTTTTACAGAAGTCTATCAAAGTTTAAACATAGATTAAAGCATTTTTCTTTTTGCCTTATATATTTAGAACGAAAATAGATTTTAAGATGTCGTTTATGTGTAAGGTCGTACTAACAATTCGAAAATATTAAAGTTTTCTACGTATCGCGCTAAATTTCATAAAATACTTTCGTCCGATTTAGCTATAATTGCGTTGTTGTTTTTTTTTTGGGTATACGGCGGTAATTATGTAACAAATGACGCTCGGTTTATATTATTTGCAAATTTCAATTGGCTTTAATAGTTTTTAGTACATACAAACTGTAAAATAATAACCCGCCGTTACTCTATATAATTTTATTTATCTGTTTCGTTTTGAACTCCGGTATGAAGCATACGAGTATTTAGTATAGTTAAATCAGTGTTGCTGTATTGAAATATAATTCCCTGTTAAATATAGTATGTTAAAATTATCTAATTTGAAAAATGTAGCATTCAATGTTTTTTGTATGTGAAGAGAAAAAAAAACAATTTTAAGGAACGTTAAAAATCGTACGTCACCGCAAAGCGATGGTAGCCATCCTCAGAGACTCGCGGTTTTTTTTTTAAATTAACTACGCCTATGGCCTAACAGGCCTTAACAGCTTCACCAGACTACAAGGAACTTCACCAGACTACAAAAAACTTGCGGATGATTGCGAACGTGACTATAAAGCCACGTTAGTTACAATCCGACGTCCCGTGTCGTTTGGTGATTTTTATTTAAGTTTATTTATTGAATTCTAATCATTAATCAATCCTAATTTAATATATTTCATTTAAAAACTTACAGTTTAATCTAATGGACGTATAACCACAACATTATCTAAGAGTACCGTACGTCTAAAGTTAATTACATTTGCAGAAAATCACACTTGTCCCTGAATCATGTAATTATTTTCGGCTGCTAGAAATATTATTTTAAAATAAAGTTATAATTTTCACTCTTCTTGCTATTACTTTTTTTCTCGTCAAGACGTTTTTCATATTTTAATTGGAACTGCATGTTTTCTAGATATTAAGTAGAGTGTGGGTTGTCTTTATTACTTTTCTTTTTGTCAATTTTAATACGCTATATTGTAACAATAGACTCTTTATTGAGATACCTTATTTATGTACACAATAAAAAATCTTTCATCTTTAGAACAGATGAATGATTCTTTGAACATAAATCGCTTCCGTCGACAACCTGTGGCATACGAACTTTATGACAGTTGGTGGGAGCGCACGCGCGGAACAAGTCAGAGGGTTATTTGTCGAGGTAATACCGCGCCGCGCCTCCCGTCAACTTGTTTATTTTCAACCTATCTCCCCCACTTTTCTCCCTTCCACCGCCTACCTTCCTCCCTCTTTCATCCCTCAACCCTACGTCTCGCAAACAGAGCGCCGAGTGCAGTTATTTGTCATAGAACGTCGCTAACAAATTGTACAGTTGACTTGGTAACGCGAGACATTTGAATTGTCCGTGTTGCAATTAAATAGATTATTACGATAAGATATCATGCCTTATTAATAGTCGCATACACAAATATCTATTTATTGCTTTACTGTTTACTACAAATTAATGATTACACGATGATGTAGGGAATAGATGAAGATTAACGTATTTTATATCATGTTTTATAAATTTACAGTAGATGTCGTGCTTGTAGTTTCAATTAATAATTGTGTCTGATATGGTTTTTAGTGTTTTGGTTATAGTTTTGACGACTGAATCTCATCAAGATTATTCAATCATATTAATTACTAGCTGTGTTGGCGACTCTGTCCTCGTGGAATATAATGTAAACCACAGCGATCAATAAAATCATTAATGTCAGGTTTTAACCGTTAGACAGCTTTTTATCCTACAAATTATCCTCCGTCAACACGTAGGAACGCCAAGCTTACAATTCTCTGATAGGAGAAGAAGGGTCGAGGTCATAATAAAAGTACCTAAACATAACACTTTGTTTGTTTGTCGTTTTGAAGGCTTCCTGGGAGGATTGCAATAATAAAGCAAATAATATACTACAGATTAATCAATACAACAGACATACTATTAAAAAACTCACTTTCAAATGGTTACATTCACAAAATTACACAAATACAGAAAAATTATTATTACCACAATTTAAATTATAATTATAAATTCGGTAGTTCAAATCATACACTTTTATTTAATAAACAATTCACTCATTACTATCATAAAACACTCTCGTCTCACTCGGAATAACGTGTTACACTATAATCTCAAATATTTAGTTAATTCAAATTAAATTTTTATTTATTACATATGTTTAAGTCTCTGTTTGTTTTAGTTCTCATTATATGAAATTGTGATATCTGCGATACGGTTTGTAACCAGTGCAGATACCAATATTACTGTTAATTATGTACACATTGACTTGGAACATTAAAATATTATTATTATTATTTACTTATCTACTTTTCTCTCGTACTTAACGCGAGCCATTACAATAACTTTTAATAGAGTAGACCGATTTTAATGAAACAAAGACTAAGTTATTGTCGATGAAATATGCTTTATGATTTTCTTGGTGAGGTTTTATTGTGAATCCAGCAGTACTTTAGCAGTGATGCATGTTTATACAAACAGGCAGACATTTCTAAAAATGGTTGAAATGTATTTTATTACTTATTCCAAGACACCTGCAAGAATTTTAATCACGAAAATCGAAAAAGTACAGACACGTTAGATTTATATTTTTATTATATGTCATAGATTAATTTATATGTCAACATTTCATTTGAGACACTCAAAGAATTCCTTGTGTATGTAGCTTTTTGTATTTATATTAATAACTGGTTGCCAAAATATTTTATAAAATGTTTGGGCGTTAAAATACTTTATATTGCTATGCCCATGGGCAAAGGCGTTGGTGTCGAAGAAGAACATATTCACTACCACACAGTTACACTACGTATAAAAACCTTATAATGATCTGCGCTTAATCCGGATTAGTCTTCTACACTTTTGGTTTTCTTCGTATTCGCTTCAATGTTCCAAATAGCTTTGCTTTACTTTTTTGTTGGATGAAATGTTTCCTATATCGTTTTCTGTCTTCCTGACAAACGTGTACGCAAAATTTCATGGTGATCGGTTCAGTAGTTAAGGTGTAAAAGCGTAATAGACACACAAAAAAAACTCACAGTCACATTTATAACAGTAGTTAGCATTCTAGAATTATCTAGTGATATCAGTATTCTTATATGAATCGCAATAATATTAAATGGAAATGATTATCTAGTAGGTAGACTGAACATTAATATATGTAGGGATTCTATTAAGACACTGAGATAATGTTAGTCTGGTACCATGTACTTGATATGGTTAAACATCAACGTAGTAAAATCGAGCAAAATATTACATTCACTGGATATTAGAACGAGAGTCGATGGTAGGGGTCGGCATGGCGCGGTATGGGGGGAACATTTGCAAACATACGTACGTACTGGCTGCCAATCGCGAACACCACTCCGGCGCGAGGGGGCACTTTGACGGGGACTCGCATGTTGCTCTAACTAGAGGGGGGAGGTGGTGCAACAGAGAGGGAGGATATAGGGAGTGAGGGGAGGGAACGAATCGACGCACTCCTGTCTGTGAATATTGTTTTACGTCGTTGGAACGTCAGCGTCGCGTTGGTCGCAGCTTTAACGGTTCCGTAAAAGGAACTCCGTCTCCTAGAAAGAGATGGTGCTCGAACATAGAATATTGGTTTGAAGTCTCCCCGGCTTGTATCGAGGAATTTACCAGGATTAATATTTTGAGAATGTACCTCAAGTGTAAGTGCATCACTTGAGAACGGCTGCACGCACCTACTTGGCTTGATCATTTTCTGTCATCTTTGCAATTTTTGTATTTTTTGTTTTACCTTATATGTATAGCGTTTGATCCCAATCTCATCTGTTCCTAAACGGCAATATGGTCTAAGATGGTAAACATGCTAAATCTAGAGGGGACTGACTCTCAAGTGCATGTGCTGGAACACACCAACAGGTGCTCGGCGACAGATTTTCAACTTGAGGGTGGTAGCTAGCCAGGCTAATTTCAAAAACAGCCCTACCATCATGCCAATAGCAACTTGCGTAGCATAGTATTCTTATATTTGAAATTATATCATCTGCCGCTGGGGTCTTTATTAAATCTTTTCCTTCCCACAGTAAGAATTTTTATTGCAGTGATATTAAAACCTAAGGAACTAGTAATTCGTCTAAGTAGCTTGTAGCTAGAGATCAAACGAAGCTCGAGGTAGCTCGATCTTGTAGTCCGATGAAACTGTAAAGGTCTTGCCAGGCTAACAGAGTAGTCAGTTCCAAGAAAAAAGTCCGAACTTAATATTCAGCACTCGCTACCTGCTTGGAAGTGTTTACGACCCTGTTATTTTGTACCGTTGTTACACATATAGGTAGATGTATCGCGTTTCTTTTATTACACTTTGTATTCCGAGTGACGGGAGGTGTTGATGAGAAGATGAGTAAAGAAATATATTAATAGTATAATACTATATAAGGCGTAATAAACACCACATCGGAGGGTTTGAAAAAAAAATTCCTCAATTTTGTAATATGTTTCAGTACTCCTGAAATTGGCCCTCTTGGTAATTTTAGACGTTTTTTTCTATTACTCACTCAGAAGTTTTTTTTCTGAGTTCTTTGGATACAACTTTTTTTTAAATGATCCAAATTTAACCAAACTTTTTTTTCTCGAACTGATTATGCTATTGACCTGACGAGGTCATTACAGCTTCACCGAACTACAATTTAACCAAAAAGGACCACACCTTCATTTGACATCAAAACGTGGTCAAACGCTGAAACGTATAGAGTAGGTAATAAAAAAACATCTACCTCTTCTATCCTATGCCAATCATAATTTTACATATCCTAATTATTATTATTAATGTGATTGTGCGTTGGTTTGTTTATTTTTATTGCTGAGCTTTCACGCCCTAATAATTCAACCAATCGTCATGTAATTTTTTTAAACATATTTTCCGGAATACAGAAAAGAACATAGAGTACGTTTTCGAAAAAAAATACTGTTCCCGGGGGATAGGTTATAACGTTAACGCAAGCGAAGTCGCGGACAAAAGTCAGTATGAAATATTTCGGTGTTAAAACCCTCGTTCCATTAGTTATAACAAACAGATAACACCCAGAGAGGTTGCTTATAAATACTTACATTCTGTTCGCGGCTTTGTCCGCGTGGAATAGTCACTTTGGGCTAACGCTAACATGCAGCGGAAGTTCTCAAAAATAAAAAAAAAAAACGATTTTGAAACAGTCTTCATTGGTGCTCCGCTCGTATTGGTCTTAGCGTCATGATATACAGCTATAGCCTTCTTCGATAAATGAGCTAGCTAGCTAGATATCTAGCACTGAAAGAATTCGTCAAATCGGACCAGTAGTTCCTGAGGTTAGCGCTTTCAAGGAAACAAACTCTTTAGCTTTTATAATATTCGTGAACATAGTATAGATTAGTAAAGCGGTTATTTGTTGTTGGTTACAATAAATATTTATAAAAAGAACTGTGAACGTATGGAACATACCCCCCTATTGTTAGCTTCCCCTGCTCCCTTCTCTAAGGATAAAGCTCGTCGAAGAAAATCGGTAAAAATAAACCACTCACCGTATAAAGTCGAAGGTTTCTCCGCTAAATGGACACGTGTCCCGTTCAAGTTGATATACTGTCGAACTGTGTGGTACAATCTCTTCCACCCTGAGCAGCCCGTCCGTACAACGCGCTCTAGTGATGGACGAGTCATGTTTTAGGAAATTATCGATAAAACTAACGTTCTATCAAGATTCGACAAGGACATGAATGGAATAAAGTCCTAACTAAGATTATAAATGCAAAAATTAGTTTGTGTGCTTGTAACGCTTTCTCGACGTAACTATTCGACCTATCATTTTGAAATTTCGCTTAAATATTTTTGACTAAAAAGAAAATACTGTTCTCGAGGGATAGATTAAAGCTAAATTAACGCGAGCGAAGTCTATGTACAGACAAGTGTAATAACTTTAAATTAAACCAATTTTTACGTGTTTTATTAGAATTAATTTAATCCCATGATAATCCTTTTATCGATTTTGACTTATCTGTGTCTTATTTAATCATCACTACATAGTATAAAACAAAGTCGCTTTCTCTGTCCCTATATCCCTATGTATGCTTAAATCTTTAAAACTACGCAACGGATTTTGATGCGGTTTTTTTAATAGATAGAGTGATTGAAGAGGAAGGTTTACATCTATAATAACATCCATTAAATAGTGGAGAAATACTGTTATTTTTGAGGTTTCTAATGTGATGTTGTAAATAATTACATTTTTTCCGCTTACATTGCAACAAACGCAGGCGGGCCACGGGCAGTAATGAATAAATCAAAACTACTGGATCGATTTTAATCATTTTTTCAGTGAATGACATAGGCTATATATTTTATACCCGTGCGAAGCCGGAGCGGGCCGCTAGTTATTTCTAAACCTATCTAAAAAAGTGTGGATCATTTATTTACTATAAAAATCTTGTCGAAATCGGTTCAACTGTTTCGGTGATAAGCCCAGACTAACAAGGGACACTACAATTTTATTTACATGTATAGGTTTGCAGAACACTTATACACCGATATATCATTTAACAAAATGTAAAATATTAATGTCGATACATTTAAATCAACGCGTTTCATATACGTTGCATAAAGTTAAGTATTGCGATTATTATGCGTAAATGTATAGTCCGGTGAAGCTGTTATTTATTTATTTACATGTGGATATATCAACAGTAAACAGTCAACAACAATAATACAATAACATTAAATTGTTAAGACCTTGCTAGGTTAAAAGCGTAACCAGTTCGAGAAAAATAAATGCGTAAATGTTTAAAACGCTCCGCCCCAGTTTCACGCGGATGTACTAATGAAGAAAACGCCGTCTAAATAACTGAACATCGATCTGTTAATATTTGTTAATATGATCTCTTTCTGATTCCTGTCTCACTCATAGACTCATATAATTTTTTTTAATCCAAATTGTTTAACTTTTCCCGTATGATTTTTCAAACGTTTTCTTTCATACATACCTTGTTTTGCGAATTACAAACACAACAAAAAATAACCAAATAGATGCCGTTTTGAAGTGATGTGCGTACATACATGCATTCGACACTTGATTTTTATTTGTATAGATTTGAACTTGGTCATACGGGCCGTAGTAATAAACATATTTTGTATATCGAAATTAATACAGTATAGGTGAGTACGTATAAGTGTAGAGCATCCCTAGTACGGTGCCATTCAATCTGGCGGGGGTTATACGAGGCTAAATCGGGCCTCGGTATCAAGACATTATGGGTGCGGGGTATCTTCTTTTTACGAGCGCTTAATCCACGGTCGCTCGGTAGTGCTTCGGTTTGTTTCCATACGAAGGGCGGTATTGGCGCGAAACCTCCTTTAATATTTTAATTTTATATTCAACACGTTAAACTTGATCTAAAGGTCATATGGCCTCAACGCCATATGTACCACTGGTGATATACGATTTGATAACTACAGGAAACGAAAGAATTACTTATGTATGATGTTGTAATGTAATATTGTATGATAGACATCTATTTTTATCAAAATATTAAATAGCCTGAAGGATATGTCAGGCAAAATGACTTGGCACGGAACGTGTTAGGAGTACTCAGTTTCCAAGAAACATTAGATTAAGATGCTTATTTGGATGTAGGCTTGCGTAGATTATAAGCTTATTATAAATTAAGGAACGTAAATATAAGTCATAAAGTAAATGCCAACCGAAATTTCAAATTTGTTCCAGGTAGAAATGTATTACAGAGACGCGAGAGTGCACTTAAACTTTGTACCTATGTAGATGATATGATTTTTGGTTAGCACCGACTTCCAATACATCTCTAGGTAGCATACATATTCATATGTTTTATTTAATTTGGTTAATTTGATAAACTATTTATTTTCCGCTTTTTAGTGCCTTATGGGTTTTTGATTGATATTGAAGTCGGTTAATACTTTTTTTGAAAATTTACTTTATTTTTCCATTTTTAGTGTACATAAATATATTTTAATAGCAGTGCCCGCGAACTCCGTTCCGCCTTAAGTATATTAAAATATGCGCATTTTTGCGGTATGGTATCTATCGGCATGGTATGCGATATGGTTTCAATTGGTTGTACAATAAGTAACGTTTGATACGAACACAACCTTATCAATAGTCCGCGATAGTTTCTACCACCAACTTGGCTACCATCGCTTCATGCATAATACACCTTAAGTAATGTAATTACAATGCTTGTGTCATGTTGCAACACAGCAACGAACATAAGCACAATAGGCTCCTAAGAATTGAAGAGTTTTTTTTATAATATTGGTGGCAAACGAACATACGGGTCACCTGATGGTAAGTGATCACGGCCGCCCATGGACACCTGCGACACGAGAGGAAACACAGATGCGTTGCCGGCCCTTAAGAAAGGAGTAGGCTCGTTTCTTGAAAGTTTTCTTACTTTGTCACGGATCCCATAATCAGAACCTAACCAAACTCTCATCAAACTACCCTTGAAGTACATCCTTTCCAATAAAAAATGAATCATCGAAATCAGTTAGCGTGATATTGAGTTATTCGTCTATTTGTCGTGTACATACTTAATGCAAATTTAAAACTTATACGGTTTTGCACTGGATGCCGTTATCGGAACTGGACTAAATTGAAATGGGACCACACGGGAAGTACCAGCTTTCAAATAAAAAAAAAGAATAATCAAAATCGGTTCACCCAGTCCAAAGTTATGAGGTAACAAACATAAAAAAAAAAATACAGTCGAATTGATAACCTCCTCCTTTTTTTGATGTCGGTTAAAAAGTAAAATAAACTTACCAGTTTACAAGATATTTGAAGATTCGAAAAAATTATAAAAATAAACGCAGATGCTTATGTAGGAATATTTGGGTGTACGTTACTTGGGACTTGCGCCGGGAAGAAACTCCCACACCTTATTTAATTCTGGTTTTCAGCAAAGTAACGCCTTCATCGATCAATCGTTATGTCTCGTATCACCACAATATAGATTCCCAATACGGTTTATGATTAATTTTGATGATTTTTTGTTACAGGTAAGATCGTGTTTATAATTTGGTACGTTATTCTATTTGTTATGGTAAGTTTTTTCTTTATTTATGCCAAATATCTTGGTATTCTCTGTATTTGAAACTAGACGGTACGTCGAAATCATTCTTCAAAAGTCTTTATGGGCAACTTCATGACTTATTCTGGAAATGACGCCCCTCTTTGTGCCTCCACCAAAAACGAATGTAACTTTATCTGTTTGTAAAAATATTTATTATGAAGAGACAAACCAGATCGAGTTTCTTGCCGGTTCTTCTCGATTACTAGGTTGTTTTTCCGAGCCGGTGGTAGATTTGACGTTGAAAAGCGCCTTCTTAGGGCCTAAATTCATTTATAATATACACGGTCTAATTATGTGATATGAGGTTGATATTGCACTGAAATAATTATTAGTAGACAGTAATACCCAACTAAGGCTGCCCCGTTTTACGTGAAATCGTAGTTATGCGGTTTTTCACCTCTCCTACTCCACGCTGTTAGTATTTCGTTTACGACAGCTTTGAACGTACTCCGCATGGAATTGTTTTACTTACACAGTGCGTTTTATAGATAACTTCTAATTATGTCATCTAAAAGAACAAAAAATAGATATTTTAACCTGACAAGAAAAAGAAAACACTTTCTTTGGTGCGTAAACTAAATATGTATATGCAAAGTGGAACCCCGACTTAACGTGAATGCGACTTACATGGTTATCGCGACTTACCTATCACCTAATTTCGGGGTATTACTATAATTTATAAATACAATCTTTCAATAATTGAAACAAAGAAAAATGTCGTGTCGTTGGTGTTAACGGGCACGGGTAGTTGAAGAGCGCGTGCGCGCGGCACTGCGGCCCCGCGTCGTACGTACAGCGCGAGGGGTACGAGCGCTCCATCGCGCCGGATCCATCTTCCGCATAAAGAATACACGAGACGCATTCAAAAGCGTCGAGAATCTATTTACCACTTTGAGAATTCTCTCTTGTCATGCCGCTACATTTTGTTCTATACATGTACTCGCATTGTTGTCAAGGGAATCGCGGATAAAATAATACTTGCAATACAAAACGAGGCGACATATGCATTCGAGACAAAAACTATCAGAACGCATACTGTAATACCATTTGATGCAGTTCGAATACTATAATAATCTGCAGTTTATATTTTTGGTAATCTATATAATACCTAATAGGAACTCTGCTTTTTGGGTCTAATTTATATTTTTCATATATGAAAATTCTTTATATAGTTATTAAGTATATTATTAAGAAAATACATTATTAAATTTCTACTTCATCGCTGCAGAAGGCATCTGGTGAATTGTAAATTATAAAATTGGGGGGGGGGGGGGGGGGGGGGGTTATTGGATGGGTGCGGCGATAAAAATGATTTTAGTGTTTTGAGTTGCTTTATTTATAATGTAATGTAATTAATATCTAGATAATGTTACGTAAAAATAAACGATACCATATAATAAATAAACAAATACAGCCTTAAATTTATATTTGTAAAAAAGAAAGATAAGCGACAGTTCCATTGTCAGAATATAAACGAACGAACAAAAAATTACACAACTTTCATATATTACAGTCGGTTAGTAATAAACCTGCTTCCGAAACCCCCGTGGGTTCGTAACACTGCCGAGTTTATTCATGGTCCGAGAGAAGACAGCGAGCGGACAGACACCGTCAGATCTCGACTGTATATATGTATAATGCAATTACGAACCGTTTGTAAGCAGTTAGGGAATAATGTACTATTGGTCATCATCATCTTCATACTCTTATCCCACATAAGAGTAGGGTCGGGACAACATGTTTGTCATGTTGTGATATACAATTTGGCTTAATTTTTATGATCGGCTGTCTGCCTGACGTCATCAACAATTCTTAGGATTACTATTGTACTATATATATTATAGAAGTTTATCCAGAACTTTCTTTGATTTTTTTCTTGTAGCGTAAGATCAAAAGCATATTTTAGTACGCAAACGACATGTTTGATCATATTAGAAATCTTATAAAAACTAAAGCCAAACTTTCGGACATCAACGTGCCACTCTTGAATTGAAACCGCCGAAACACAACGAAAAATGCGTTTCGTGGCTACGATTCTTTTACTGGAATATTAATCATCAAGTGAACCCGAGATAATCTTCGTAAATAACGGTCGGATTCTGAAAACAAATTAACTTGTAGAAAGCCACGTTCTGGCGAATTAACATAGGCCATGTTTTATTGTTATCAAAATTTATATTATAAAAAGTATAAACCAATGTTGTTTGCTAATATACTTACATAATACTCGCAAATATTTATTACTCTTATTTAATACTATCGGAGCCGGCCACGCGTTGCTGTGGCTCGGTTATTGTTGAACAGGTACATGTTGAATTAAAATTATGAAAATTAAAACCTGGTGCCATCTATGGGACATCTATAATAATCGGTTCTACAGTTTTCTGTCGCCAAATTAATTTAAAGCGCCATCTACTCGAGACTGATGGAACTTACAATTAATAACAATAGTCAACATTTATAATCATTTAATGTGTAATTAAAAAATATTAATGCAATTAATCGAAATATAAATTATCCTGTGTCAAGTTGGATCACATTATACATAAATGCCAACTTTCATGAAGATCTATTCTGTACTTTCGAAGTTCATCGTGGGCAAAGGTCATGGCACTGGATTTTTATTTATTTAGATTAGATTTGTCATTGATACGTTGCTATAACAGATAGAGATAACTTGGTATCGTCGAGGTAAATTGCTCGAGTGAAACTCTCTGTAAGTTCTGACACCTTTAAACTGCAAACATTCCAATAGCTTACACTTGCTTTACGACACGTTCTCTACTCTTACCTAACATTCTATTTATGGAGTGCTATCCCTCTCGTAACTTGAACGCTATTTTGCATTATTTATTCATCTGACCCACTTCAGTTGTCGTAAACAACGTAGAGAGTCTAAAGGTTCTCTCTCTCGCTCTCATCTGCTGGTTTCATGAGGGTCGTCCGCTTATATTTTTTGTATCTTTATTACCTAACAGTTGAGTAAAATTATACGAATATTTTCCTGTAATAAATGAGTAAGATACGATTATTATCAAACGTGAAGAACCCAAAAAATTTTGCATAGATATAGCAAAAAGTCGTACCATTTTTTTTTTCTAATTCCGTGCAAGAGTGCCTAATAATTCGCATTCACAAGGAAGCATATAGTACTCGGAAAAAACTCTCAGCACGATTTGTGAGGCAAAAGGTATTACGTTTTTTTTATAATAACACATAAATAACATATAGACGCATGTGTGCGTGTAAGTGGAATGGATAAGATAGGGTTATGAATGAATATATTTGTATATCCGAAGTATGAAAATAGCACCAGTGAGAGAGAAATTGAGGAGTAATAGGTTGGCGTTTCATGACATTGTCATAAAGAGCCTCAAAATCGTGCAGCTAAAAGAGTGTTAAGCACGGGGGTGACGGGTGTAGAATTAAAAACAGAAAAAAAATGGATGGATTCTGTGAAGGGTGGTGTACGTATAAAAGTTATGAATACTGAGAGTTGGTAGAGGAGAGTGCAAAAGGAATATATGGAATTTTGGTCCAGGATAGTCGAGTCCGCAGGACCTTGCCGGTTGGTATAACGACTGTTCCTGCCATCAAGCACAGGTTTAAATAAAAGCCAGATGGACAGCTTGGAACAAGTTGACAACACTGTCGAATATGTACAAGACAATGAGCACGGTTATCATCATATTGTCTTCCTTTTATTTTATTTTGGAAACAATTTGTACAGTGATTTCAATTAGTACAACATTTATTTTTATCATTTGATCTAATCAGAAGTAAAAAGTTCATTTTTTTGTACTGTTATCGAATTAATCTTTCAAATATCCTAGCTCATTACAAATCGGACGGAAATACAAGAAAAAGAGTTAATATTTGGCTTTATGAGGAGTGTATTTGATTTCTGATGGTTGACCTTCCCGTGTTCCGTATTCAGATGTTTTTTTTTTATCTTTGTTTGATTATGTGTTGTACGATTCTTAATATAAACCTATATATGATTGGTAGAGATTTTCGCTTTCAAAGAAACTATTTGAACATACACAGGACGATAAGGAAAATTTGTCTCTTGAGAATACAAGGAATTTCGTACGGTCCCGTATTTTTATTATACACGCGTAATATGTAGTTTCGCATAAACCGCGGTGGTTACATTGTTTTTTTTTATACGACACAACAGCGCCGACGGCAATATGTGTACGGAACCGATATGAGGTTCCGCAGATATTGCATGAATACCGGATTGCATATTGGAGGAAGCTGTATTGTTGGGAACATTGCGCGACATATTGGATACTTCACTATAGCTCGGTGTATTCGGAAAAAAAGATGATTCCTGTTATGCTTTGGGAAGTACGTAGAATTATTACGTCACGTGTTTTTGAAGTGAAAACTTCTATAGGCGCGTTGAGCGGCTTTTTTGGTAGGAGATAAATTTATAATTTGGCGTCATGACATGCTAGTAAGCGTGACCGACTGTGTCGCGCTTGCGCGGCTTGCGTCAGACTAGTGACGCGTAATATAGCGGCCTGTGTACGTGTAATATTTATTACTTTAACATTTATATTAGTCATCGAGAAGAACCGGCAAGAAACTCGATCTGGTTTTTCTTTGTATGGTACATATTTTTACAAAAGTAGTCACAGCCGTTTTTAGCGGATGCACAGAGAGGGGCGTCATTTCCAGGCGTAATCTTCCAATGTTCTTTGACAAAATCAAATGGGAATAGAAACATTCCTTAAATAACGTAAGTAATACCGAACAACTACTACAGTAGGGTTTCGTATACCAATGTTTTCTTCACTCCTAATACATAATCGTAAAACTATCAAAATACGGAGTTTCTTTTTCTTAGTCGGGACGGAAATAAATTTCAAGTTATTTTATTTAATTACACTGTTAACTATACTTTACGGGTTTCGCTGTACGGAATACATTTTTTTGTGATTTGTTTATTAAAAAAACACGACGGATTCATCGCCCCTTTCGCTAACACTAGCGGCACTTGGTAACTACTCACATCGTGCTTGGTAAGTGGAAAAGTACACGGGCGATCTTTGTAAAAGTATTTTGTTAATGCATATGTATTTACCGAAAATAAGCAAGGCAGGCCTTCGCGGTGTGCTGGAATTATACAAAACTGTACCATACAATACAGAACCGTTGCGACATTACTTTCAAAGCATATAAATGATTCGCTTGACTTGAAGGAGAATGATGACTTGTTTTGCGTTGCTTGCATTGCACCGAGTGGTCTAAATGAGAGTGACGTCTGAAATTATTTTGTTTTATTTTGCGTGTACAGAAATCAATCTTATCAGCCAACAGTATGTACTTTGTAGTTTTGGGTAAATTTTATAGACTGTACTGTGCTTTCTATCAGGTACTTACTGTTCAGTCATTTTGCCGAACCAGTTTAAAAAAATATATATCGTAAAATAATATTATTTAACCTTAAGCTTCTAGTGCCTGTAAATAATTTGAATAACGATTGTTTGATTTGTTAACTAAAATATCAGATTATTCGGAACAATCAGACTGGCTTTATTAAAAGGGCCATATTTCTTGCGACATTATGTGACTGAAAGTCTACTATTGCTATCGCCCGTGATTTTGTTCGTATTAATTACATTATAAAATTTGAATAACAGTAAAATATGTCCTATGGTACTGAGTCATCAGGAAGTGACTGAGTCTTCTAGTAGTAAAAGAATCATCGGAACAAGATCAGTAACTATGGAGTTTATCTTTTACAAACGAACAAACTTTAAAATTAATAAACTGATCAAATACATCCATACTAACCAAATTATTAAGATAATAAATACTGTGTATTCATTTAGTTTTTTTAATCCATGCAACTGTTTCTATATCTTTCGGATAGTTTATATTTTTAATATATTATTTTTTTTTTTTCAAAATGAAAAGAGAAAGTAACAATAAAAATCATATCACTGGATGCTACTTCTTTATTTATACTATTGTATGTTTAATTTGGAAATATTTAAAAGTGTGTATATATAATAGATACGTCGCTCTCGTAGGGTAGAGAACTATATCGGTGCTGTGCGGCGAGATTATATCTGACGGAGCGGGAGCGGTGGCATACGAATAAGTAGGTACGCGGGTACATTAGTGTGTCTGTCGTGCTGCGAGATCGTTATTCTGTGTCTAAAGTGTTACCACATGTCGATAATAACGCGCCACAGTCTATTTCAACACGGACACGTTACGCTTCGTTTAGCATTAGAGGAAACATAAAGTATGCTTATACTCGAAAATAAAAATATTAATAGGTCTTTAACGCACTTCTAAAGTTCGTATTCAAGATGCACAGTTAATTGCGGTGTAAGAAACACAATATCTTTGATACTGCGACGGGGTCAGCTGCAAGAAGTAATGTTGGTACCTGAGTGTTAAGCTTACCTGAGTAACTTTTAGTTTACAATACGGCCTCAGTTACTGGCCGGAATCACTATCAGCAGGTGCATTGACGATTGTAGATTTCTAATCTAACCATGACGTTTAATACAATCGCTTTCTTGTGCGTCCATAGAAAAGAAAATGCTTTAATTATTTGATGATATACTAGTTTTATTTTATAAAAATGCTAGCGGGCCCGGCGGACATTATCCCGTCGTGATAACAAAAAAATAATGGCAAATTATGTATATACCTAAACTTTCCCCATGAATCATTTTATCTACTGGTGAAAACCGCATGGAAATCCGTTTAGTAATTTTTGAGTTTATCGTGAACAGACAGACAGACAAACGTGGCAGAGAAAAATATTGTATAATATGTAGTGATATAATTGAAACAGTCACTTAAAAATAAGATGTGCCAACAATATCACATCATACACGTAGTACGGGACTGCAGCGTCAATATAAACACACAATATTCGTCTAAAAAGTCGAGGTCGCGTTGATTCACGTCCCAATCGCTAGAGTTGATGTTATTTCTATTGTTTCTACCCGAATGACGCTTACATTGTATCCACTTTCCTTTCTCCACGAAACGTGAACACAATAATCACTTTTGATGTAGGCATAATCGCTTTTAGCGAGTCGTGGTAGCCGGCGCCGCGCCGTCACGCGGGGCAAATCTCATTTTTATTAGTGAAGTAATGTGGAAAGAGTGGAAATGACACTGCACCGCGCACTTCCGACCCCAATACACGCTTATGCCGCTTACACAGGTGTCTGCTATCACTGACGATCTATTGTCGCTCATGTTAACCTTACTATAAGATTCAAATTGGAATAGGGTGATTTCTAAATCCACGCATGCGTATCGCCAGGGACGCTTATGTTGTGCCAGTTGAACGCGCGACGTTGTCGGCAGCGTTCGTGCAGCGCTCCGATATACGGCCGTTTAGTGATGTGAACATTGTGACAAAACATCGATTGTTTGTGTTATGATTTGTCTATAAATCTACTTGTACTTGTGAAGTGTTATACTGGATTTTATGCAGTGATAAAACCATGTTCAGTTAATACAATATAATGTAATTTCTTAAAAATAATAAAAAAATATTAAATCTTTGAAATCTAGTAAATTAATGTATAGAAACATCTATTGCTTTATTTATTATTGATAAACGCGTTTCAATAAGAGTATAATAGCTAAATCCGCTTTTAAAGTACCAGGCGATGATAAATAGGAAGCTCGGTCGCGGTCGCGCCGAGTGCCACAGTTTATGTTTTAATAATGGAGTTTTAGCGGCACGGATGACAACCGTGAGCCGACGCGACGGTATGCGCCGTATGCGGGGTGGTTGGCTATGCCCTTGTGGCTAGAATGTGTGGGATATTCCCGTGTAATACAAATATAGAATCGAGTTCGATACAGCTATAAACAAAATTCTGATCTGGTAGCTTAAATCGTGTTAAAATTGATTTTGTTCATTGATTAGATATAAATAAAATGTGGTGTCTTAATCATTTTAATTTATAAAAAAATAACAGTTTATCCATTTTTGCGGTTTAGAGTTTTAAGCATAAACCAATGTGTATCTTGAATAATTGGACACAACGTGGAGCTATTTACCTCTTCCCAGTTAACCTAAATTAAGTTTTAGATGTTCAGAGTGAAAATATATATACATTTACGTAGTCCGATGAAGCCGTTAAGGCCTTGCTAGGCCAATAGCGTAGTCAGTACGAGAAAAACATATATATGTATACGACGATATGTTAATTATTTTTAATAACTATTTCTAGTATGAACTGTAGTTTAGTGTATAAAGTACCAAAATTTGAAAATACCAGAAGCACGTATAGAAAATAGAGAACGCGTGTCGGAAATAAATAGAACATTCTCGTCAAAACTTAGTTCAATTGAGTGGCAGTGTAATAAAAAATATATTCAATGCCCATTGAGTCGATTATTTTAAGATAGAATCTGCTATTAATACCAATTAAAGTAGTTCTATGTTTGACAATCGCAGGTTGCGATTTATGTGTTTATATACGCTTCTCGCATTTTTATATCCCAAAGATCCGTTCGCAATACGTATAAAACTAAGAGGGGATGTTTACGGTACCTCGGCACTATTCAGAGAGGGTGATAGTTACGTCGAACATGTAACTCGAATCATTCCATAATGATTTGATCATCTCAAAATTTAATAATACAGAAAAATCAATTAACATCGATTGCACTCGACAGACGTGATATTTTGATTAGACAGCCGTATCGCTTGTTCGATCCTTGTCGTTTCATTTGGGAAGCGTTTTAATAATGTCACCGCGACGCTCGGCCCGGTCGACTTGCACAGAGGCCACTTCGCGTGCCCGCTACGCCACAAGTGTCGGGCCTGCACGGGACATTCCTACCCAGGCGTGTATGGGAAAGAGCTTATTTAAAGGCTAATTATATATATATACGAAATATAAAAAATTTTTTAGGGAAAGGAAAAGATTAAGAGTGAATTAGTAGTTGGACTACAAGACCACCACCGCTATAATTATTTGTACTGAAAACCAGAAGCGTTGTCGTACTCCAGTCCGTTCTATCTTGTTCCTCAGAAAGTTATGACTGGCTTTAAGACTGTGGTCCTTTTAAAACTCGTCGGTAGTGATCAATATCTAGTAAATTATATTTCAAAATTCTTAATTAAATTGCCCTGTTGTTTACTTTTCCATGGTAAATTTTAGTTTTTATAAATGAATTCATTTGCAGATTCTTTATTTCTTTTTATTCTATTTATTTTTCTTTGTCTACTGTTACATAATTTTAATTTTTCATTATTATTAATAGTGTAGGTGTATCGATGCGATAAAGCGTTGTAGGTTTACAGTCTTCTCCTTCTTAGTATTGATATTATATTATTCATCGGATTGTTGACTGTTGTTTATCCACATTTGTAAATAAATAAATCAGGCGGAATGTCACGTGTGGATTTACTAATTCATAACGTCGCTTCTAATAAAAATAGTTTCCACATCGGTAGTTCACGAGTGTCCTCCAAGAGTCTGTAGGGAAATGTTTATTTAATTTTACAACTCAACGACAGTGTGTCATAGCTTTTGTTGATACAACACGATTTACTGCTGCGGTATAACCGGTACGACTAAAAATAGTTTGTCGGTTTGTGTGTTTACGCGAAATTCGTTTCCTACTGAACGGGTTTTGATCGTGGTTAAATGCAGTTAATAAATGCAAAATTTTTAGTTGAACGCTAGTCTGTGACACGTATCTTGTGTCTATAGTTTCGATTTTGATCATACATCGTTAATACATCAAGGTTTAGAGTTATGCGATCATGTAAATATAGCACCTCACATTATACAATGTATATTCTATATGTATAAACAAAACTAAAGTGTTTGATGGTGTTAGTGTTCCACACGGTTGAGCCGATTTTAACGAGACTATTACTGGAAGAAGAAGAAGACTGAATAAGCGCGTATTATAATCTAGGCTATATATCATCAAACATTAAATTAATTATACTTTTTAATTATAATACATAGGCCTTTGACTACGATCTCATTTTATGTTAAATAACAATGTGGTATAAGATAGTAAACACGCTAAACCTAGAGCGGGGCTGTCTCTCAAGTGCAGCTACTACCATGCCATGGTTACATCACGATGTTTTCGTTCAAAGAAAGCTTCGGCTCATTCGCAACGATTCAAACCTACGTCCATCGACGCGGTATCCAAATACGCTATCTACAGCCTTAATAGCTCGAAATTGGTAAAAGGGATAAGCATACATTAGAAAAATATATGATAGTTCGCAATGAAGCAACGATTTTCATGAGAACGGAGTTGCCGGCACTAGCTAGTGTTTTGTGAGACGCGTGATAATTTTCAATCAGTACGGTCAGAGCTTCAGCAGAGTAAGTCCCAAGAGGATGAAGTATTTCTGGACACAAATACGTGAGGCTAACGATAGCCTCTAATGGGCCCTAATTGACGTGGATTTATTGACAGGCTGATCGCTACCAGTCGCTTCGTTTAAATTAGGTCGTTTGATGTCATAGGTTAGAGGGAACCGTGACCGGTGATTTGGTTTTAAATGTGATGCTGATTTATTAGGAATAATTGAAATACTTCTCCATTGAAAAATCCCACGAGATAATATACATCTCTCCATTGAATGGTGTGGACTTGATTAATTCTGGTTACTCATGACACATTGATTGATTTTAAACCCTATTAATTTGAAGTCTATACAAATACAACATTATGATTCTTCGATATAATCAAAATAATTATTTACTTAGAGTTCCTGTTTAAATGTGTATAGAAAATGTCGAATATAATATGGATATTATAAAAGAGAAGCTTTTTTTTAAAAGACTCAAAGAGAACCAATTTTTATATTAATTTTGAATTGAACAATCTATACGTTTGAATTGACGATTTCTAACTAGACATATCCAATTGCTCGAAGAGATACTATTTACAATCAGGAGTATTGTGTCGTCAGTCGATGATTTTTTCACCGCTTTTCTGCTTAATTTGTTGGCGTATGTATCAGGCAACGACATTCTCGCGATTTTAGTTCAAAGCGCTCTCGGAACAATAATTCTGCTTTTAAATTGTTTGGTGAATCGTAAAAGTCGTTTACGGAGGCGCTCGGCTCGTTTGTTTGAGTATACTTTAACGATCGAGAACGCTTGTGTGATTTTACGAATACCGCGTACCGTTGTCACCTTTCGCGTCGTAGTCACTGTTCTTCGTTACAAACTGACCTGTACGCCACAATATGGTGGTGTAAATACGCTGACCGTCTAGTACCATAGTGCAAACAGACGTCACTCCAACAATAATGACGAATACGGTATTCGGAATACCTAGGAATCTACAATTAATTGTCAATCGTCTCTTTGACACTAGCTTTGCTTGAGACACGCGTTTTTACTCTATCAATTATGCTATAATTCATCAATAGGTGACACTGCAGAACATCAATGTATGTGCCGTTCAACCGATAACCATGAAAATTTGTATTATCCGTACTAATCCAAATTATATGTTTCTGGAGAATATTCGCAGATTACCTATTTTACTATCGCGCCATTTGTTGGACGCTGATGAAACTTACTATTAATAACAATAATTAACATTGACAATCATTTAATTTGTAATTAAAAAATATTGAGGCCATTATTCTAAATATAAATATATCTCTCAAGTTGTACATAAATCCCAACGTTTCATGAAGATGGGTTGAATAGTTTCGGATTTCATCGTAGACAAACATCATTACACTGGATTTATATATATATATATATATATATATATATATATATATATATATATAGATAATGTACACAAATGTAGACAACGTCGTGGGCGACTGCTAGTTGTATATATGTATACTTGAACGGGCTTTTACATTTTGTCGATGGATGAATTACAAGACACTACGTAGAACTTTAAGGTAATAAAATTAATCAAAAATAGATTCGTCCGGTATTATAAACTTTCATTTCTGTAACTCTATATGCGTATGTAGCACGTGAAAGGGTTTAATTAGCTCTATTTTTTTTTTCTCACTCGGTCGCGTAACGCCGGAAGTTGATTTACGAGGCCGGTTAACGTTTTATCCGCGGTAGCATCGCACCGAGCGTTTTAAATACGCTCTCCGCGGTGTTGCTTTTACGACTGTACTTTAAAAACGTATTTAATATATACATAGCACGTCGCATAAACGCGCTGCGTTGAGTTAGTTATTTTAATGCTCCAGATATATTTTATTAGGCGGGGATCGTCCGCTTTTTTTTCGAACTGCGTGCGCTGTTAGCCTGGCAAGACCTTTACAGTTTCACCGAACTATGGGTCATCCTTAGTAACTTGAAGGACTACAGAGAATTAATTTTTTCCTGATTCAAATGACCGATAAATCGGAAAGTATTAATATAAAATACGATTTTCTTTTTGTAGTTATAGTAATAAAAAGTAAAAAAATATGAAATAACAAAATTTTTTATTCAATATAGGCCCTGAGAAGGTACTTACGAACGTATAAGCTACCACCGTTTAGGACAAACAATCCAATCATCGAGAGGAACTGGCAAGAAATTCGATCTGGTTTATCTTTTAATTACACACAACATATTTTTAAGAACATGTATAGACATAGACGGTAACATTCATTTTTGGTGGATGCAGAGAGAGGCGTGTCATTTCCAGACTTCGCGTCACCGTCGTTCTCAAATTTCGACTTTGGACATAACCTCTAAGAAACTTATGGGTTTAACCGCACCTATAACTCTGTATTTTTTCATCACATGATGGTACTGAGAGAAAATGTTTAATATTAAGATTTTTTCACGGTATTCGCAAAGACCGTTAATAGGTCACGTTCAGTACTTGAATCGAAATCATTATATGTTCTAAACAGGACGGATATCGGATCGATATTTTGCTGACCTTGTCAGGTCAAGGTTGACCTGATGATTTTACAGATTAATCCATAATATGAAAATAAAAATAGCAATAATAGAAACCAAATAAAAACAGCATTAGAAAAAGAGCAATGAGTGATAATACTGTATGTCAAAGTCTAAGCTTAATTGAAGGTATTTTAATAGATTTTAATTGTAGTGACTATTAAAAATAAACAACCAGTAGGTTCTCTCTTTGAAGTACAGAATTCATTTTTGTTATCAGGAATCAATTATAATAAACAGACTTGTTTAAATGCAGTCGATGAAAGCTCGTTTTGAATTGAATGGGATAGTTTATTCAATATCAAATCAAAATCGGGTGCGGCATCGATGTTTATCGACTCGATAAAGCAAACGGCTTGCCTTATATGTTCGTTCCGTTTCTGATGCTCAAACACTCGAGTTTTAGGGTTGTCGAATGAAAGCATTGAAATTTCTCGTTTTTATTTGAAACAGCTGTGCCCGCGACTCCGTCCGCGTGGTAGCTAATGTAAAAAAACAGTCTAATAAAATCATCTGAATGTATTAAGTCAATTTATATATCTATTTTTCTCTCGTAATTAAGTCGCGTCGTCATTAAAATTAGAATAACTTTTGATAGAGTGAACCGATTTTAATAAAACCAAGACTAAATGTCACTCGAAGATATGCTTTATGCTTTTCTTGACGACATTTTATCGTGAACGCTGTACTTTACACAGTACTGTACTGTAAAGTACAACACAGTGATGTATGTTCAAACAAACCGACAGACCGACATTTTTAAAAATGATTGATATGTATTTTATTACTTATTCCAAGACACCTGCAACATTTTTTTTTCACAAAAATCTAAAAAGTACAGACACGTTAGATTTATATTGTAATCTTACGTAACGTGCTTCTAACAACCGCTATTAACGAAGCTCGCTTTATTTTAACACTAACCATATGTCATTCGTTTATCTTCATCGTGCCTCGGCACTTAATGGTCAGCCATAAATTACGTCACACGTTAAGGGCAAACGAAGAAGGTCAACAAAGTGTATCATCGTGTATAAAGGGGACGAGTCATAAGCTTAACTCTTAAAGCGTTAAAACTCTTAAATTCTTAATTGTAATGAAAGACGGAAAATTAAAAAAGGTCGAGGCAATTATAAACGACTATCGACAAAGTGAAAACTGAAAATATTGGAATAACTGTGTTCTCTTTTGAATTTTTCAATCAATTATATAATCTGAATTATTTAAATTTTATAAGCTGTATACTGAAGTTATTGACATTAGTCGGGTTTTCACATCTATTGGCATTCGGAGCTATAATTATATACATTTTTATACAGTAAATTGATTTATCAAACGTATGATGGCCTGAACAAGCTCAATACAAAATATCAATGTTACATTTACACAGGCCGCTATATTACGCGTCGCTAGTCTGACGAAAGCGTGGTACGGCCCGAGCATGTCGGGGTCATCAGTGACGCGAACCCATACATTTTTAATTTAACGCGACTGAACTAGTTTTCACCTAAAAACCTTGACTATTTTTAAATAACAGTAATATAATACTTACCGATTTGACGTTTTAATTGTTCCTTAATTTTTAAATTGCAAAATATCTGACGTCATACCACGAGAGAGTGGTTACACAAATGTGCCCATCTGTGGCAAGAACTTGGGGAGGAGTTCTAAAACTCATGAAATCCATGTGAAGTAATTTATAGATGGTCGAGCTCAAAACAGTAACATTTTATATGCAATACATTTAAAACCAGTTGAAAATATGGGTGAAACAGCCGAACAAACCGATTCTGTTATCTATAAGTAAAGTACTTTACTCCGTTCGGAACTTGCTGAGTCAAATCAATTAGTCTAAATGTACTGCCCCCGGCTCGAATCATCCTTGCTGCCTTGATAGGGTTGCCACTACACTAGAAATAAGTCGAGAATTTATTTTCCCCCCATGTTAAGTAAATCGTAAGCCATGATCATCATTGTGTATTGGTTTTATTCTTTGAGCAAACTATCAAACTGATTTTTGTCAAATAACAACCCTTTAATGTTTCTATGACGTTGAAATCATTACATAGTATAAAACAAAGTCCCCTACCGCGTCTGTCTGTCTGTCTGTTCGCGATAAACTCAAAAACTACTGAACGGATTTTCATGTGGTTTTCACCGGTGGATAGAGTGATTGATGAGGAACGTTTTAGTATATAATTTGTCACTAATTTTTTCATAAACAGGGCGGGATAACGTCTGCCGGGCCCGCTAGTATAATATATATTTTGTATTTACATCTACGAGTTGTGATATTCTATATTGAATTTAAGTAGCTACTTACCCTTTTTGACATCACTTTTTAAGTAAAGGTTGTGGCGTTAAAGATATATCTCTGTTTTCCGGTAGTTAAAATTGATAGCCGATCCAACTTTTTATGTTTAGCGTATCGCCTATAAAAATACAGTTACCAAATATATAATTGTGTTGTTGTTATACACAATGAAGACCGACAACCTACCGCGACTTTGTCTACGTTAAATTTCATTATAAAACATAACAATAAACGTGATAGCTGCCACCTATTTGAATAGCATTTGATAGCATAAAAACGAATACTGGTAGTTTTTATGACATATGAACTTTAGAACAAATTATATCCTGTATACTAAATTTCGTCACAATCGGATAAGACGAAATAAAATTTTAACTTTTGGATTTTTTTTTTATATTTACGGTGAAATATATCTGTCTATAAATCCCCAAGCTACTCTTAAGTTACATGTGAAATTCCTATAAAAATGCATTTAGTAGTTTTAGAGGTTAGCGTTTTTAAATAGACAAACAGACAGACGATGTTTTTAAAGTCTGATTTATTTTCTTCTGTTACAATTCCTAAATCACTTGGACTCAATTTTGAGCAAAGACTAGCGGATTCGGCGGACATTGTCTTGCTTTGATAATAAAAAAAATCCTTAAATACGACCGCAGAATCACCTACCGGATCCAATTGTGAATCTAAACCAATCTTGAATCCACATTAATACTCACAAAAAAAATCATCAAAATCTATCCAGCCGCTTAGAAGGAGTTCAGTCACATACACACGGAGAGAAGAATTATACATATAAAGAATATAAATCGAGGTTGTGTTATAAAATAAATAAGTCCTCCTATGAGACATGTTTTAAAAGGTGGAACGCTATGAAAATGTCACCGATAGAAATCGAAGCAAAGTTGATGTTTCGTCACTGAAAAAAAAAACAATAAACTTTTATTTAAGCATTGCGGCAACCCTGTCGAAATCGAACGCTTTTAATTATTTATGAGTCGAGGAGATCGTATAGAGTGCTCCCGCTTCGAGTGAAACAGAATGGCCGTTGGTCGACACAGCCGCTAAATCATGACCGACGCGCGAGCCTCGACATGTACACAATGCCGGTATTGCGTGCTATAGTGTTGCTCATCTAACTGTGTGTGTGTATGTATTTACATAATTAATAAAAGAAAAACGTTGTGCGTAGTTTTACACGTGGTAGAAGTGCAACTTAATATTCTGATTTGTTTTTAAGAGAATGAAATGAATACACTATGGAGGTGGTAAACATTAGTTTTCGGCAATATTTTGTAATATTTTAATATATATTAACAATGTTAATAATACACAACACAGAATGATTTCTAAAAGTGCGCGATAGTCACTACGATCTAACAGAAAATAATGTGCTGTAGATTTCAATGTTTCTCTCTCTCTCTGCCACTGTTCACTCTACATATTATAAAACAAAGTCCTCTGCCACGTCTGTCTGTATGTCAGTTCGCGATAAAGTAAAAAACAACGTTCAGTTTTCACCAGTAGATAAAGTGATTCGTTAGAAAGGTTATATAGGTATATAATATTACAAGGTTTTTTTTTATTATCAGGGCGAGACAACGTCCGTCGAGCCCGCTAGTTGTATATATTTCGAGTACATTAAGAATATACTATCTCATTCTCTCACAACCTAAAATCGCTATATAAATTTATAGCTATCTCTTCTTTGTTATACATTTTCGTTTCATAAAATCCAATTCAAACCATCCCAAAAAAAGTTTCACTTTTATTTTATACGCCATGAAGCGATATCGTTTTCTACTTGTAAAGTACTCTAGGTGGTTGTTGCGAATGTACTAGTCGGTTCCAATTTATATAAAATACTAGCTACCCGCTCCGGCTTCCCACGGGTGTGCTAAAGAAAAATGAAACTAAATAATCCCTTTACAAGTAGAACTAAATGTTGATATTTTTGAAGAATTCTCTTGGTGTTTTTGGCGGGATCTTAGTGTGTCTGTCTGTTCTAATTTGATGCGTTACATACAATCGACAATTACTTTTTATTTATATGTATAGACATTTTATATTTTAAAGTATTAGCATTCGGAAACAAGCTTTAAGTTATATACTTAATCATCTGGTTCCTGACTTATATAAACTATAGAGACTATCGAATTACAAAAATGTATGATGAAAAAGGAGAAAAACTAAGTGTTGTAAAAACAATCTCGTTTTAAACTATAGACAATTTCGAAACAAATGCAGATAATAAGAATGTTTTTTACTTTATTTATAGATTAGAATTTTTAATTGTAAATTGTAAAAATGATTAATTCAGTGTTGTGTATGAGT
The DNA here is from genome assembly GCA_036509395.1 of Antheraea yamamai. NCBI lineage: Eukaryota > Metazoa > Arthropoda > Insecta > Lepidoptera > Saturniidae > Antheraea > Antheraea yamamai. Next base: position 1,009,686 of record AP028443.1, read on the forward strand.
GCCCACGCGACTGTAGTGGTGTCGTGCGATAATAACGATATACTGATAACGCGGGAGTGTCAGTGACTGTGTTTGTACTGGATATAATGGATTATCGCGCTCAGCACCCCATGATGAACGTCGGAACGCCGTATGCGCCTCATCCAGGTGATTATTTACCTATATCTATGTATAGAGTGATTGTATTTTCAAAATAGCTGTAATTTATTGTTACATAAACATTATGTGTTTCTTTTATTTTATAATAGCTAATGCCCGTGATTTTGTACAGGTTAAAATGGATTGGAATGGAAGTTGTTGGTTGTCTTGTATTTTTTAATTGTATTCCATTATTATTATACTAGTTGCCTGTGTTAGCAGCATAATTATATGTAACCCGAATAATACATTGTACATTTCTCTATCTGTCAAAATTGATTTAGTCCTTTCGCTCTCAAACAACAAATCTTGTCCAGACGGCTTAGTATTATAGGTTTTAATATTTTCAGAACACTATCAAACATATCCTCTATCATTAAACTCAACTAGACCGCTAATTGCACTGCTAGTAGATGTATGAATATAATACACTAGCGGGCCCGGCAGACATTATCCCGCTCTGATCCTTCCTTATGAATCACTTTATCTATAAGTGAAAACCGCATGAAAATTGGCTCAGTCGTTTTGAGTTTACCGCGAACAGACAGACAAACAGACGTGGCAGAGTACTTTGTTTTATAATATGTAGTGATTAATACAATACCCTTCACGGTATAAAGTGGAAAGTCTTGTTTGATAGTCATTTTATTTTGCGAAAGACCAACCATGTTGCGTGACTTCCGTACTATCGCTGAAATAAACGCAGGTATTTCATCTGGTCACATCACAGGCCCTCGATGATTGACATACGCGGCCGATGTGACCCTGACAATTAACCCAGAGGTCAACTGGACAGGTAAATGAAGGTTCATGAGTGATTACAATTAATTACCGAAAGCAAATCATTCGCCTAATCAAATTTACTTTATCATACGGCGCTGGGTTGACACCGGACTAATCGATTTTGACAGTGGCAAATATTACAGTAAGGATTTTAGCAAAAGTGGTAAATGATTTTTAATGTGATTTGGTTGTATATCTTAATTTACAAAGAATTGCCGATCTTATGAATGATTTACGTAAAAGCACTGTAAATGGATATTGTATATTAGGGTGGAGTGAAAAAAACAAATTTTTTTTTTCTTAGCCTGGGGGTCAAATTTGTAGCTTATAAAAAACAAAAATTTTTGAAAAAAAAAAAAAAATTTTACTCAACATCTTGAGCCAGCCCACTCATTTTTAAAACTAATTACGAGTAAAAATATTTGGTTGCAAAAAAAAAATTTTTGAAGGCGTTCTAGAAACTTCAGAGTATCCTCTTTTATGCCAATTAAAAATCACAAGTTAAAAAAAAATTTTGTGACTATTGTTTTAATTTAAAAAAAAAATCCCAAAAAGTACCATTCCTCTTTAGGGCACTAGAATAAAATTTGAGTTGGAAATGATCATAATTGCCAGTTCTTAGATGTTTTAAGAGATTCAAAGACAAAAAAATTTTTTTTTTTTGCAACCAAATATTTTTACTCGTAATTAATTTTAAAAATGAGTGGGCTGGCTCAAGATGTTGAGTAAAATTTTTTTTTTTTTTTTAAAAAATTTTTGTTTTTTATAAGCTACAAATTTGACCCCCAGGCTAAGAAAAAAAAAAATTGTTTTTTTCACTCCACCCTATTGTATATGAATACCATTCCAAATTGACTGCAGATTATAACTTGAGTAAGTTACATTGATATCATTGTATGACGGCTAAGCAGTATGGTGTACTAATAGCCTAAAGTAAAATGTACAATAAAAATAACGTTGAAGTCTTGAAACGGTTAGCTAAATTATTTTAGAAATTATTCGTCTTTGCGATTTATATTTACATTTTTGTTTCAATAGAAAATGTTTTTATTGGAGATAATTATGAGATTACAATAATGTACTAGGAATTATCCCTGAATATGTCGTAGCATGGTGAACCTATAAGGTTGCGCGCGCACGATTTTGTGCGACAACTTGTGGGTTGTAGTTGAGACACAAGCGGTTAGCGTGTTAAAAAAACATTACTACTTGTAAAATATTTATCTATTGATGTATATTTTAAGAAAAATGCCATAGTTTTTATTACTGAATCGAAATAGTAATACTATTAGGACCTATTTTTTTTTTACAAATTGCTTATATGTTAAGTTAATTGTATGAATAGTAGATTAAAATTTAGCGTAGCTGTTATAAACAATATGCGATATATCACAATGGCAAAAGCTAAAAGTTTGTAGCTTTGTCGTGCCCTCGATAGGGGAAGTATTCAGTCTACACGGTCGGGTAGTTCACAGGGGGTGCGAAGCGAGGGTGGCGCCGCGCCGCCGACTTGTTCGACATGGTATGTATGTATGTGTATGGGGGGTAAAGAGGGGTGGGAGGTTTAACGGGAAGCGAGATCCGTCCGGAAATGGCCATCAGATTTGTCGCGCCCCGCCAACCCGCCAATTACCGCCGCGGCGTATCTGCTCAACACGGATAATTTATATGTCGGAATTGTGTTGCCAGATGCGAGTTTGCGAAACTTGTTGTAATTTCTATTTACTCTGGCGATAGTTCTCTGATTGAGAGTTGGGAAACAGGATAGACAGATGGTAACTAATTAATAGTTGCTGAGTCAGTGTAGCGGATATTGTAAACTTAATGTGAAAGTAAACAATGAACGAAAAGACTTTTTTACAATTATAACAAATTTATACGTTCAATAGAAACAATTATTAGTTAGTACAGTACAATAGTAGTAATGACGTTTGACAACCCTACTAACGAGACCAGAACCGAAACAGTCGACATATTTATTATTTACTAGCGGGCCCGGCAGACGTTATCCCGCCCTGATTATAAAAAAATCCTGGACAAATTATATACCAAAACGTTCCTCGTGAATCACTTTATCCACTGATGAAAACCGCATAAAGATCCGTTCAGTAGTTTTTGAGTTTATCGCAGACAGACAGACGCGGTAGGGGACTTTGTTTTATACTATGTAATGATTCCCCCCCATTCAGCCCATGTAGGCCGCCAATTAAAGTTGCAACGTTTCTGGTCAATGCACACAATATATTCAGTATGTGACACCGGTGTTTTCTCGGCGTCTGTTGTTATTTAATTAATATGTATATTTCGGATTTGTTTCTGTAAGGTTACTCGATTATATCATTAACGCCTTCATTATTACTTTTCGATTGCAATTTGAACAATAATATTTATCTGCCTCAACTGTTGATATTATGCATAGGATCAACTTGTTACCTGTTGCATATTACGTAGCAGGTATGTAAGAAATATAATTCAAAACTCAAAGCAACAAGTGCTTCTACTTGTTGCCCATACCAGATGAAGTTAAATTATAATTTATTGTATACCTTGTTTACTACGTTGAAACTTGCGATGACTATTATCGAAATGTCCAATTATATCAAAGAATTTGATGAAAATGAAAATTACAAATAATAAAGCACAGTTCTCGGTTTTAAAATTGCAAATTACAAGGTTTGAAAAAAAAGTAAAACCAACCGATGTCTTCGTTAAGTCTCTGTCCGTCCGCGTCCGCCCGAGTTCCATTGCTAAGCGTTTACTTTGCGTTTACGTTGCTAGGGGCGGGAGTGTGTAACTCATGAAGGGTTGGCAGCACTTTACCTCATACTCATAATCAATGTAGTGTTTTCCATAAAATTATGCATATTGCAAAACTTTTCAAAAACTATCTGTTAGAAATATTCAATAAAGACTGAGTTGTAGTCCTTCCTAATATTATTAATGCGAACACGAGTTTGTTCTTTACGCTTTAGCGCCTCAACTACCCAACTGATTATCAAGAAATCTAGACTTTATCAGGGGTACAAAAAAGATCTTAGGATACCTTTCATACAGAAAAAAGTTGTTCCCGAGGTATAATTGTGTTTATTACATATTAATATAAATTATAATTATCTATTTGTTATCTATTGTTTCATAGCACATTTAAAACAATTAATTTTGATATCTACATCATACTTCTACTAATTTATAATTGTATACTGAATATAAAATTCTCTCAGGTAAACTATTGCTACCTTTTACCTATAGGTATAAGATATATCCACGCGAGCGAAGCCATGAGCAAAAGTTAGTTATATATATATATTGGATGCTGGCGTATCTCCTATCGATTGACTCGAACACTATAATTGATCGATCACTTTGAAAGTGGACACATCTAAATGTTTATCCACGGAGTATTTTTTTATAATATCCATTTTATTATAACTTGCCACTAGGTGACGCTGAAGCGTATCAACTTACAGAAGTTGTTACACAAGCGGTACACGCTTGAGCAATCGTTATGAAAATTGGTGTGCGTAAATATTTAAATAGAAAAAAATATTTCTCGCTATTCATATTGCTATAACCCAACAATTTACTAAAGCGAAACCGCGGGTAAAGTTAGTAATAACTATATTAATAAACTTCAGACTTGTTATTGCTAAGAGGAAGAAATAAATAGGTGCAAATAAAAGCATGGTATATTATACGGTTGGCAACCTTGACTCGAAACAGTCGGAGGGGGTGGGGGTGGTTTTTATCGGTTCCGACGATCCTCACAGATAAGGGCATTCGTACCGGTTTATGTACGGTTATCCGGACTTGATGCGCTCGGGTTTCCACGTCTCTCGATTCTGGGTAGATTATCGAATAGATTATATTCAATACTTCTTATTCTGTTCTCTTGAGAGCATAAATAGATTGATAGGTGGCGTTAACCTTTAAGCTGCGTAGTAAATGTAATTTAAAAGGTCTTTCCAAAAGACGTAAGTTTTTAGCTTTCTAGTACAAAGGTGTAATGAAACCTAATATCATTTTTCATGTACTGTACTTCAGCTTATCGTTTCTGTGTCTAATACCCTTAACTTAGAGTGGGGAGTAAGTCATAAGAGTAAAGAGCATAACTACCGGAATGCTTATAGATAGATGCTTGACGACAGTTCTAAACTTAGTAATGGCAAGCCAAACGAATACTAGACAATGTTATCTTTCAGCCAACACAGCTCTTGAACACTGATCATTGATATTAGTCTAATCAAATCATAATTAACCAAGATAATATCACATGTGAATGAAATTCCAACAATAAACTTCTTTTTTCTAAACAAGATTTATACAGAGATGATAAACGAATCTCGTGCAAATTATGTTTACCCGGTCGCACCGAGCGGCGTCTACACGCGAAAGTTTTTAATTAAAAGCCGAGACGAATCCCGGATTATCGTTCCGAGATCCTAATAAAAATTCATCAACGAAAATACGCTCCAACAGACCAAGGAATAAGTTTATATTGTCCACAAAATTCGACTCTGGTGTCGACAGCGCAAATCACGTATTCAAACAAATAACTCTTGAAGTTTGTCGTGATAAATAGCGCTGTATGCCTCTCGACACAGTGTCTATCTTCCCTCGACGCAGTTGTTAATACGAAGCGGCCAAATGGAAATTGATTCGCCCCGATGCGAAAGGTTGTATAACGCTAGACGGTTCAGTTTCGAGAGACCTGTTGTTCTTCGATAGGATACCCCTCTATGGGGTGTCTGTGTATATGTGCGCGGGACGAGGTGGATCAACTTTGGCTGGTAATCCGCTGCTTCGAGGGGCGTTTACAACGTTGTTATATTACGAGTGGGGTGCTCCCGAAGCGACGGGGGTGTAATATTACTGTTAGTAATCGGGTTGATCCCGGCGAAGTTGGTAACAGAGTGCCGTGAACTGTGTTTCTGTAGAATAAAAAAACAGATGCGGCAATTATTTTTGTTTTGTTTGTTTCGGTACTCTTTGTTATTTGAATTGCCTTATGGGTTATCCACGTTTGTAGTCAGTAGTAGTCTTGCAATCAACTGTTTTGATTGGTCTTCAAATCTTTTGTTGATAATTATCAATCTTGTAAGTGAATGCGGATTTGTATATTATAGCGTAAGTGACTTTTTCAGGCAGCTTCGCAATATTTTTTCTGGATGAATGATGATGAGTTTCATGATAATATCGGTTCAGTAATTAAAGCGTGAAAGCGTCACAAACAAAAAAAAAACAAATTTATAATATTAGTAACGTTGTTGATGATTTTACAAGTTAATCTAAATTATTTGTCAAAGAGTTTCTTTGGGTTAGACCAGTGGTCGAGAAACAGCGGTTCGCAGGCCGCACCCGGCTCTTTCTTTCCTTCACTGTGACTAACATTTTTTTAGAGCAAAGACGGAATATTATTTATTAACTTGCCTTGTAAGAGTTAGGTTGTTTTTGAAACGCAAGCCTACTACAGAAAATAGTCGCATTTTTAGAAAGTAACAATAGCACGGCAAGCTCGACAGTGTTCTTATTAATCCTAATTATTTCCATAAAAATATCACTAATAGAACAAAGCTTAAGTTAAAAAAGGCTCTTTGAATAAACTTCACTTCAGTATTTTTTATATTTGGTTCTTTTGAATGACGAGTTTGCTGACCACTGGGCTAGGCTATCATGTAGACGACTTTTTACGTGCCGAGTGTTAGTGTGTAAAAATATGACGAAACTCTTATAAAAAGTAGTAAACGTAAAATTTATGTGAGCCAGAGACCAGTAGCTTATAGGCAACAGGGTATCGGTGACAAGTGTTTGTTTACAATGTAGGCGCGGAACGGTTCGTAGGGTGGGTGGAGGGCGTAGAGGGGTAACACCCAGGGTACGGCGTGCGCACCTCACAAGTAAGTAATGAAACTCCGCAGACGGTGCTTCCAGTATAAGTGAGTTTAGTACAGGGTTACTGGTGGAGCGTCCGCCGGCAGCGCGTTTTAATGACTATTTTTTGTCTTTACCTTAATAGAAACCATTAATAGACTTGTCGTTTCTGTCGGTCTGTATGATAATTTCTCTTTATAGGACTGTCCATATATAGTTTGAACGTGTCGGTCTAAGAGTTATTATATTTAAAAGCAATTGATGCTCGCGTCGTCGTCGTATTATTTTTGTATAGAAGTAAAAACAACAAAAAAATTAAAGAAGAAATATACTTTGCTTAATTTCATTGTATACAGTGTAAGCCTTGTCATCTCCTGCGTATACGCACCACACTTTTTGTTCCTCTCCACACAACGTTGAACATGTATTGTTTATAAAAATCGTAGTTTCTTCAACTATAATAGTGACCGTTAATTCCATTCATATAATAAATAACTCGCTATACGCTTATAAATAAGTCCACGGTAGCAGTCCCGCGCGCGCGCGACTAGCGTAAGATCCAATGTTCCGTCTCGACATCTCAGCATCGCTGCGCTCGTTCCTCTCTGATACATTAAAAGCAATCTTAAATAACTGGGGCTTCCACGAGCTCAAACGTAAAATTTACTACAGTATTTAAAATGCAGGCTGTTCGGGGATATAAAATATATTTTATTGTCGGATTTCCGTTTTTCATTTCTTCTCTCGCGCTTTTATAATGTGCACTGATAGCTCCAGTGTATGCCAATCGTTATGAGTTCCTTTGGTTTTCGTATCCAGGATATCTACTACGAGTTTCTCTTGACTTCGTATAAGAATTATTGCTCCGTTATCACCGACAATTTAAGAGGAAAATTTACGAAAAATAGAAATAACAGTCAAAAGTATCGAAGAAAAAAGCAAATTGATAAGTTTTCACAAATATAAATGAGAGAGGCATTTAATGAGGAAAAGAAACAGAAAATTGGTTCATGGTGGTTGGGCTTTTTCTAATTTGCCTGACTAGTTACCACCCTCCAGTTGAAAATATGTCGCCTGGAACCTTTTGGTGTATTCCGACAGCTACACTTGGGAGTTTTATCAGTTTAGACCACATCCTCATTTAACATCACATGATACTGGTCAAACGCTTGCCTAAAAAAGTATTAAAATAAAGACATGATTACGTTTATGCCAAATGAATGTGAAATAAATTATAATGTCTTATTTAATTACTTCCAATAATAGTTAACAGTCAATACAACTATAAATGAAGTTGAAAATTTGCTAAGAAAAAATAGTATTGAGATATAGTCGCTATCCGGTCATGCCTCAGATAATAAAATTATACGCTCGTGGGCGGAGTCTACCGCTCCGTCTTACACGAGCACCTTTACTTGTGTTACAGCTGTTGTTACGGTATTCGTAGCTGATATCCTATTTTCTATTAATTATTATAACATTAAATTAATTTCAGACTACAAGACTTGAAATTGTATACGATACTAGTGTATCTATTTAGAGCTTCAAAGAGACTTGTCCCAAGTCAGTGTTGCTCTGTGTATCGTATTCCTCGCTCTGAGAATCACAAGTCGAGACACTAGTGTTGCAATTTTGTTGCAATTGTTGTATCATTATGTCGTTCTGTAAATATCCCACTGATGGACGAAAGCTACCTCCTGAAGGAAGATACAAACTCAATCGGTAAAGCATCCCACGCCGTATCGACGATTGTTATCTGCGACGCTTCTTCTATTCTACTAACTAGCATTTTGTGTGTTTCAATTTTGTGATAAACGTGTATTTATTATATATTCATCACAAATATGACGTTATTTTTTGTACATTTCTGTTTGTATATCTAAATTTAATTCAAAAACGGTATGACCGATTTTTATAGAATTTTGTATTCGGGAACTATACGTAATTCTTTAATCCAAAGGCTACAAGAATAATCAATAATACTTATAGCAAAAAAACATCTAAAAATTTAAATTTTGTTTATTCACAACTGTTTTAGGTGATTATTTTATGCGAGAATTGTCTGTTACTTAGAAATTTATACATTATAAAAATATCTATACTTAACGCTTTTAGATTTAGTCAAGATAAATAATTGCAAATTAAAATGTCAATTAATTTTCAACAGTCTTTCATGAACATGGTAAATTTATACCGTATGTAATTCCAAAATTTTTATACTATAAGTTTATCAATAATAATCGTAAAATTTGCAACAACCAAGTAAATATAATGTGTTGGAAATAACAAAAGAAATCCATATGTGGAGCCGCGGGTAACGCTAGTCGTGTTTTCCCCTTTCAAAATGTTCAAATATCATTACATAGTATAAAACAAAGTCCCCCACCGCGTCTGTTCTGTCTGTTCGCGATAAACTCAAAAACTACTGAACGGATTTTCATGCGGTTTTCACCAGTGGATACAGTGATTCATGGGGAAGGTTTTAGTATATAATTTGTCAAGATTTTATTTATAGTCAGAGCGGGACAGCGTCTGCCGGACCCGCTAGTTACCTATAAATTGAATCAAATATTATCCGCGAATATCGATAAATACCACAACGTTATGTAACAAGAAATAATTTTTCCAAATCACTCAGCGAGTTTTACAACGAAACGGTTTCTTTAAAATTCACTATAAACTTACTTGAAAGTTGTAGATTTTTTTAAATTTATATTTAACTGACGCCGTGGACCCTCTGGAGATCATCACGTTGTTCATCTAAAAATGACTCAACTCCGTTACAGCCGCGGAATGTTCACAACGTATCTTGATCGTTCACATCTGTGACATTTTTATTTATTTAGCATCAAATTATATACTGAGTAAACATGTTTTTACTAGTTTACATTTTCAGAGATTAGTTATTAAAGGTTTAATAATGATGTATTTTTGTATATATACGCTTACAAATGAGGTAAGATAACAAGTTAAAATAAAAACATAAATTGTTGAAAAAAAAACTGAATAATAATAAAAATCATACAATAGAATTAATTATGTATATATGATCGCGCGACCGTGCTGCCATCTAGTTTCAATGTACGTAAGTAACAAATGAAATAAAGGCTTCATTATCTGTAGTGCCATCCATCAGCTAATTCGGAACTTAAATAACACAGGAAATATTATTAGCAACTATTCGTTATAAAGTAAATAAAATATAGATATCCCTTATAACGCCAAAGAAGTTGTACGTCAATCGCGTGTGACGGTTACACGCTCTCATTTATTTTCCGAAGTTATTGTTTTCGCAAAGAGATCATTTGGAATTGGCAATATAAAGGGAGAGTGGGGTTATCGCGATTTGATACGATTCGTTACTCACTCCTTTGACGTGTTGCATAAGCATAATATTAAGTCACCAAGATTTATTAGTCTTGATATAGATACAAGTCAGAGCGTCTCCATCAAGCCCAAAAGATCGAATGGACATGTATGAAGATTATCACAAAGCATTATGTGCCCTAGTCTCTTCGTGCTAAACCTAGGGCAATCTTGAAGCAAGTGTTCTAAGTTTTGCACAGATGTGTTATCTCAGGGGCAAGTGTTGTCAATAATCTTAAAGCGATTAAGGTATTGCTTACAATACCCATGTCCAGTTAATATTTGTGTCATATGGAATGAAAGTCCAATACATCTACGTAATGTTGTAATAACCTCCAATTTGGGTAGACGTGTAATAGTGTATCTACCCTGCCAAACCCTGTGATGATGAATGATGATGATGATGAATGAATGCAGCGTGTTTTGCTGCGGCGTCAGCTGCCTCGTTTCTAATAAGCCGGCTTGATTTCTGATCAATGTCAGGTGTACAATGTAAGGCATGGGTGTGTTGATAAGTTTATACGTTTTGGAAACTAGAGGGTGTGTATTGCTTCGATCACGCAAAGCCTAATTAGAGAGATAAGTAGATTATATATAGGCGACAAAAGCTGCTCCACCGGAAGAATCTTTTAACTTGCTGCCATGAATTTGGTCTCGGTAGACGATTTTATTCCGGAACTACAAATTGCCATTGGCAATAAATTGCCAACAGATCGCATCCCTTTGTGTCGTCAGTGTATGCAATCTTCATATTATAGCGTAGTAGGCGCTTAGGCGGGCGACTAACAAGCGCAGTAAGCCAATTAACTGCGCTTCATACTGCGAGTGGGGTGACGTTATAACCGACCGACAACCCAACAACGGCGCGGCATATTTTATAAATTCATAGATTAATGAGAAAATGTAGACGGCGTACTCTTGTATAACGAAGGTTAGACTTTCGGCGATCTGGCGAAACTTCACAGTTGATCTTTTGTTGGCAAGTCATTATGTACATTTTAAGTATAATATGTATCGGTATGTACTACACAAAGTGTTTCTGTTTGTCCGCTCTGATCTCAGAATACGCTGAACAGATTGTGACCAGACTTCTAGTGGCAGATAGAGGACTTTCCAGTGTATTATCTAGGTTACAAATCAATACGCTTTTCTATAGAAGTTAAGTAGTGATAATAGATTTTAACAGAGATAATTAAAAATAAGTAAGAGATTGAAAGGGGTGACGTAGTAATGGCAAAATTACAATGAAGAAAAAAATTATAAAGCCAATTTTATAAAATAAAATAAGTTTCTATGAAGCGAGACTAATCATTTTCAACGAGAAGGAATTCGCGGGTTTCAGCTAATGATAATATATGAATTAGGTCGAGTTTTTCGCAATATTTATCATTACATAGTATAAAACAAAATCCCCTACCGCGTCTGTCTGTCTGTCTGTTCGCGATAAACTCAAAAACTACTGAACGGATCTTTATGCGGTCTTCACCAGTGGATAAAGTGATTCACGAGGAACGTTTTGGTATATAATTTGTCCAGGATTTTTTTATAATCCGGGCGGGACAACGTCTGCCGGGCCCGCTAGTTCTTTATAAATAACATTTATTGTTGAATCTGTGTTGGGTTAATACCGAATAGCAAGATAGCATGTCGTCGACTTTCAACGGTCGACTGAAAATTACCGTCTCGATTTTCGATGACAACCCTAACTTACAATACTAAGGATTTTCCTCTGTGAAGGATTCGATTTGTTTGTATCATTCTCAGTCATCACAATCTATTGTCAGTTTTGTACAATCGTTACTTGAAATTTTCCTTTGGAGTGATTCTCTCTTATTCTTTATTTCCATTAACAACTTACATGCATGTTGCATGTACTATAGAATTGGAATACATTAAATTCATCGAAATAACTACAAGTAGATAGACATGTATTTATATTCTGTAAATGGTAATAAAATCTTACAGAATAAATTTTTAGAGGTGAATAGATATTAGTTCCTCTTTCGCGCTAAACATATTTTGATGAAACTTCTACAGTAATATAACTTACACACCAGAATAATATATAGTTTATAAACGTATTATTTAAATTGGCAACTACATAACGATAACGAACAATTTGGAAAAAATCTTATGACCTGAGAGTGTCTCGGTGTGTGTTGCAAAAACCGTTCGACTTGCATGACGATAATGTACGGTGTAACCATGTAAATCGCGAGCGGCCGTTAGTGTTTATATAAGAATGTAAACTTACACCGTGTTATTACAAAAAAGTTAAATATGTATTAAATACTTGGTTTAAAAAAGTTTCCTAATAAATGCACCGCGCTCGCCCGAGGCAAGTTCGCGTCATCCTTTTTCACAAGTCTAACCTAACGTAACCAAAGCGAGACAAAAGTGCAAAATGGCGAACATTCACCGACCGCTATGCGTTTAATATGAGACCTTTTTAAGGCCAGGGTTAAATACGTATTTAACTTTTTTGTAATAACACCGACACAGTTTCTTGGAATTAAACTCGGTGTTTTTTTTATGAATTTTCCTAACTAATATTACTATAAATAGGAATTTGAGATTGTTTATTACGCTTTCACGCCTTATTCAACCTATTATCATGAAGTTTGCATACACGTTGTCAGGAGTACAAAAAGGATATAAATAAATGAAAATAAGAAAGCTCATTCCTAAAAAAGAAAACCTTAAAAAGACATGAAAATCAGTTTTGAATAGTTAACAAAATTATGGTTTCGGCTCCCTTGGATGATGACGATTTCTAATATAGTAACGTACATAATTTAAATATTACTAAGCGATTCAAAATATCGGTGAATTTAAATTAGGTGTTAATAATACTCTCAATCGCTCTGATTGTACTGTGTGTGTCTCATCTTAGCAATGCGACGGGGCGCTGCGGCGCGGTGCTACGACCGCCAGACGTCATAGAGACAGAGGGGTGTAGAGTATTGACATTGGAATCTCTACTGGAATTAGCGCTTCAGACTGAATTAATTACCGTTCGTTGGTTCATTGGAAACATTCGCACCGCTTCTTAGGGTAGTCTTACATAACTATATTATTATAGACAATCCATTTACCATACGTGTACCTATCTATATGTGAAAAATGTTACACGTTTAATAAAACAGTCGAAATAACCGGCGAACTAATAGAATAAGTAAGTCTAGTATCAATACCTACCGTTAGGCATGTTAATATAATATATCTGTATTTCTTTTTGTTTTTTTTTCTTCTAAATGTTAAAAGCTATTGGTATTGTACAAATATTGGAGCGTAAAGTATGACGATAAAGACGTAAATAAATGCTGAGACTCGTCGATGGTATGAAAAAAATGTGTGCGTGTACTAGTGTACACACGTAAGAAGTGAAACTTGTTTAAGGCCTTATTTTTCACAAAATGATCTATATGCAACTTAAAAAAAAAAAAAAAAAAAACCCTTTCTTTCTTTATGGCAAACAATTTCATTAATATATTAAAAAATAAAGTTAAATTAGATAAAGTTTAAACAAAAGGATTTTATTATCATGGACATGAATACAAAACAGATGGCGCGTAACCGAAAAATGTGACGGTAAATTTTTTCCAACGCCGATAAAGAAGTTTCACTTCAAAAACAGCATTTTAAACCTTTTTACTGATAACATAATAAAGAAAATTGGTATATAGTTAATTAATTTTATCTTCTATGTATATTTATATTCTATACTAGCTGTACCCGCGACTCTGTCTGCGTTGAACCTAATGAAAAAAAAAGTGCCTAATAATTCACCGCCGGGTCTACTAGTGTTAATTCACTGTATTTATTATTTTATTAAGTCACTTTATAAGGCACCTACGCATAGTACTCCGCATACTCAACACTCAGTATAAATATGTCGATATATGGAAACCGCTATGAAGCACATTAGTGAATGTACTATTGTAGATTTGAACATTATTTCATACATTCTACTATCGGGCACGGCGGATGTTGTCGCGCCCTGATAATAACAAAAACCATGACAAATTATATACCTAAATCTTCATCGTGTATCACTTTATCTACTGGTGAAAACCGCATGAAAATCCGTTGAGTAGTTGTTGAGTTTGTCACGAACAGACAGACAGACATACGTGGCAGAGGACTTTGTTTTATAATATGTAGTTATGAGGGAGGTGCGGATTATAATAAACTGGGGGAGGAGGTTTAATTTTGGTTTGTCTGAGTCTCAAGTCAAATTACGACGATCCGATTTCATTAATTATCGTCCGCGTCGTTGTTGACGATCCTCGCGTACTTTCATAGGGTTGTCTCGTTTTGTTGTATCTAAGATATATTTTTAACCGTCTGGTTAACAATTCAGTTTTATTTTTAATATTTTTACCTCAGAACTTCGTTTCGTTGGTATATTTATAATCTGATTTGCATGTTTTTTTTTTTATTGGAAAAGGGACGTTTTCAAAAAGGTATAATTTTATTATTATTTTGGCAACCAATCTTCTTGATATTACTGTCATTGTCGAGTAGGTAGTAATAATATTGCAAGTGCTGTAACAATTTCAGTGTTCTAACAAAATGCTGGCGCCCTTGATGGAATTTTCTATGGAGTTTTTGTGGTATTTCAGAATTCATGCTCCATGTTAATATTTTCCACAATAACCAAAGTATATTACAAAAAATGCCACTGATATTCGAAAATATAGAGAAAATTAACACATGATTATGAATAAAAAATAAATCCACTACATGACTGACTGACTTTTAATTTCATTGGTATTGAATCTTAGATTTCGAAGATATACCACGGAACTCCTTAAAATTGAATAGGAACTGTGTAGTGATTGAAATACTGGTTAGGTTTATAACAATTCAAGATTAACTAGATACCTAACTATGGTTAAGTACGTTATGATATTTTTTTGTAAGAATTAAAAAAATATATTGTCTGTTTTATTTACTATTAGCTGCGCTCGCGACTCCGTCCGCATGGAACATAATAAAATCATCTGAATATATTAAGTCCATGTACTTATCCACTTTTCTCTCGTACTTAAGTCGCGTCGTCATTAAAATTACAATAGCTTTTGATAGAGTGAACCGATTTTAATGAAACCAAGATTAAAAGTTTCTCAAGGATATGCCTTATGATTTGTACTTTAACAGTTACGTTGACAGTTACGCAGTTACGCAGTACTTTGACAGTGATGCATGTTCAAGCAAACAGACAGACAGACATATCTAAAAATGATTGAAATGTATTTGATTACTTGTTCCTAGACACCTGCTATTTTTTTTTCACAAGAGTCTAAAAAGTACAGTTCCGTTAGATTTCCATTCTTATTGTGTGTATAGAAGATATAATAAAATAAGAATGTATAACGAATTTGTAACAGCAAAAATACTTATTAAGCTAGTGTGATACTAGAAAGCAGAATTTTAATTATATTCGCTTCGAGATTTTATCTAATGATTCGTAACTTAGTAAGTACTTGAGAGGGTAGAAAGTACTTATTAAGCGTTTTATTCTCTGTGGCGTGGATTACATAATTTTGAAACGTTTAATGTGTACAATAGTTGTTTAAGAATTGTGCGTTAAAGTTTATTTATTACCTGTGGTTAATGATTTCTTTTTTATTGTTGCAGGTAAGGACTGACATGGATCTACTTTTATTAATTACAGAGGTATGTTTTTACGGGCAATTGGTAAGTAATGGATGAAAAACGATATGTAATGTATAAGTCATTCTACTAAGGAACAAATAAGTTCTCACGTGGATATGTCTACGCCGCGCATGTTATATTTATATTCGAGTTATACTTACAATAATGCATACGAAGCAAGATCTATTAAATGATTCGTGTTAGTTTTTTCATTTAGTGTCATTATACTATGTCTTTACCTATGAAATTGCCGTTCTGCAGTACTGGCCATTTCAAATCAAAATAATTTTTGTTTGGCTAAGAATTCTAATTTCAAATTAATTTTATTTGAAAAACATGGAATTCTTTTTCCAAAATAGTCATTTGTTTATTGATTAGTGTTACATTTTCATCGCATTTCAATCTTTTTTGTCATCATGGATACGTTAAAAATTCGAGTAATTATGGAATATGAGTACCGTCGTGGCAGCAACGCGGCACAAGCGGCACGCAACATCAACGACGTTTACGGAGCTAACACTACAAACCAACGCACCACCTGTTATTGGTTTGCTCGCTTCCGTTCTGGGAATTTCGACCTGAAAAATGAACCTCGCGGTCGTCCGAAGACTTTGGTCGACAATGACGAATTAAAGGCGATTGTGGAAGCTGATGATACACAATCTACGGCTGAATTAGCAGCAGCTTTCGACGTTAGCGTCAAAACAATATTGGTCCATTTGCGTCAAATTGACAAGGTAAAAAAGCTTGACAAATGAGTGCCCCACGAACTGAATGATCGCCAGCGCGAAGTACGCGTCGAGACGTGCCTTGCACTGCTCAACAGACACACAAATGAAGGAACTTTGAACCGCATTATTACCTGCGATGAAAAATGGATTCTGTTTGATAACCCCAAGCGCTCAGCAAGTTGGTTGGATCCTGGTTTAGCACCTAAACAATGCCCTAAACGAAAACTTACCCCTACAAAAGTGATGGTCACTGTTTGGCGGTCTAGCGCCGGTGTGATTCATCACAGCTTCTTACCAAACGGGGTGAGCATTACCGCAGATGTGTACTGTGAAGAACTGAACACAATGATGGAGAAGCTGGCACATCTCCAACCAGCATTGGTCAATCGCTCGTCTCCGCTGCTCCTGCACGACAACGCGCGACCTCATACTGCACAGCAGACGGTCTCCAAGTTGCAAGAACTGGGGTTGGAACTTCTCCGTCATCCGCCTTACTCACCAGACCTTGCGCCTACAGACTACTACTTTTTCCAGAATTTGGATAACTCCTTGGCGGGAAAAAAATTCAATACCCGAGAGGCAGTACAAAATGTAAAAAATAAACTGCCACTGCGTTGGCAAAGATGCATTGATTGCATGAGTGATTACTTCGATTAATACAAATAAAAAATACATTTAAAAAATTCGTTTAAATTTTTTCATACAAAACGGCAATTTCATAGGTAAAGACCTAATATTACATTTAAATCATACGTTTCCAGAACTATTCGTTTTTTTATGACTCTATCTTTCCAGTCGAAAAGGGCTTCATTCAGCACAAATACATTCAAAGGTTGATTAAAAAATTCACAAACCTGATTCGATGTTTTATATCTGTATTAGCTTCTGCCTGCGACTTCGTCCACGTCGAATAGTTACTTTGGGCTAACACGCACCGGAAGCTCTCAAGAGGAAAAAACATCCCGATTTTGAAACATTCTTCTTTGGTGCTTCGCTCCTATTGGTCTTAGCGTGATGATATATGATATAATGAGCTATATAACATTGAAAGAATTTTTCAAATAGAACCAGTAGGTCATAAGATTACCCCCTACACCGTCATAAACTCATAAATTCACAAACTTTACCTCTTTATAATATTATTATTAGTATAGATTTGTTCTTAAAATAAAGACTTTATATATTTTTACGTGTAAATTAAATCAAAAGAACTCGTAGTAGGTATGTGTAAGCTAAAGAACTTGCCAGTGCTTTGAAATGAAAACATCTTTAGCCGCGTTGAGCGATTTTTGGCAGTGGAAAAACTATCGGGTTCGCTTCACCGATGACATCGATATGCTTGTGACGTATCGATATGCGCTTCCGTTAGACTAGTGATTTAATATTGATATTTTGTATTGAGCATGTGAAGTCTATTCTGTGTTTGATGAATTAATAAACTGTATAAAAATGTGTTTAATTATTACAACTAGTGGTCGAAATTCGACCATAATACATTTTGACATTCAATAAGACCAAAGAGAACAACAATTATTTCAGTGGTTTCATAAAGATAAATTATTTATCAATTAATTATTAATGTATATTATGAATTTACATATTATATTATTATATAATTAACAATTTGACCAGTTAATGTCAAAGGGCATGTAAGGTATGGAACGTAAGTCGTGTTAAAACATTGAATGTAGGATAAAATAGGTAATCGGAACGGAAGAGTAAAATGAAGGATGATGAAACGTCTTTTTCATTTACATGTGTGTATGTATATGTTGTGTGTCGTTCAAGCAGTAATGTGAGTAATGTATATTTTAATTAATTGAATGTGTTGTAATGCATTTTATATTAAAAAAATAGCTTTGTGCACTTCTCCTGCACAAACATTTTAACTAAGCCAAATTTCACTTTCATCCGCTTCATCAAAATATTCGCTTCATCAAAGGATTGTGTGGTTTTATGATACCACGGTAAAAGTGAAACTTTTTTTCACACTATAGACATTTAACGAATAATAGTCTATACACTACACGGTTAGCTGCTGCGAACTATAGGCGCCGTCATATTGGCCCTGGCTGCTCTGACGAGCGCCTTTCACTTTATCCCTACTCCGCGGCCGACCATCACGCGACATGCAACACACAGACGAAAAAGTTTGAGACGATGTAATAAAAGTTTCACTTTAAAAGACCACAGTTATTCCATTGTTTTGAGTTTTTCCTTATGACTGCATCGACTTTAAAAAAATGTCTACTGGTATTGTAAAAAAATGTAAACCTTTGAATTGTCCTTATCTTTTGCGGTGTTCGATATAATATAAATGTTTAAATCAAACAAACCTTATTAAATCGATGGTCTGGTGTCGAGAAAAAATGTGACATCGAATATATCTATTTAAATAGAGACGCGAAAGTGTTATTAAATAGAATATAAAGAATAGGTAACATATTATACAGTAGAGTTTGTGGTCGGTACAGTTGTTGTTATATAGCACTGCCTGGCTGTCTAACCTCGCCAATTGACCCGTTTTATTAATTCGCCCCGCGCAATATTTCTTGTTCCACGATGGTGTATCTGCGCATCATGAGTAAAGCGTTACAACCGTCGTTTACCGTGAATCATGCTTACTTTTATTTATACTGCAAATCATTGCCTCACGGGTGTAGTAGTCGTTTAGATAATAACGTTTTCTTTTAAACTACGCTGTAGTAGGTCGATCCGATGAAAATGATAACTTCTAATCAAACAATTAAATATAACTAGGCTACTTTCTCGTCATTTGTAGTAAATCCCATCCTTACTAATATTATAAATGCGAATACGTGTTTGTTTGTTTATCACACTTTCAAGTTATAACTATTCAGCTGATCATCCTGAAATTTTGAATACACGTTATCAAAGGAAAATGACAAGATACATTTTATCCAAAAAATAGTATCGTTCCGGATGGGTAAATCAAATCTACATTAACGCGGGCGAAGCTGCGGGCAAAAGCTCGTCAGTATTACAAAAGCAAAAGTTTAAACGAGGGATTGATATATGTTACTCTTTCAAGCGAAAACTAGATATTTTTTTTATTTTTATTTTTTTTCGAACTGACTTCGTTATTGACCTAGCAAGGTCTTAACAGCTTCACCGGACTACTAAGGTGAGCGCTTAAGGCACTCAGCCGATTTTATTTGATAACTAACTCAAGGGTGCACGACACACCTCGGCTTGGGCTGTTGCCCGATACATGCAATTCGCGACCTATCTAAGCTAAGCTAAGCTAACTATTCATACATATATGAGTTGTTGAAGCATATATGTGTACCAGGCATACATACCTAAACAATTCTTCTATATATTTCGTATCGGATAATTTTTTAAACTCTTTCAGTTTCATAAGGGAAAAAATAAAACCCTTCCACTTTCATGTGTAAGCGTGTATGCGTGCACGTGTGTGGAAGTGACATGTGTAATGTTGTCGCAGTGATGTAAGATTTTGTGTCACTGTATCGCGCGAGCAGCGCACTTAAGTGCTCCACGCCGCGGGAACGGACCTAGGCTTGAGCCGCTGCCGAGTGGGGCCTAATCTGGTGTGCGGGAGCGAGATTGACCCCCACGGCGGCGTGTTTGGAGAGACAAGCTGGTACTGATCGTTCACTGCCGTTATTTCATCGGGAGGGTCGGTGAAAATATGTCGCGGGCGTCTTTTATAATGTGCAGCGTTCGGTAACGGGTTCGTATTTTGCGACGGGTATCATCACTAATGGACTGGGATGATTCACAGCTTTTTCAAAATAACTAATCGTAAGTGATTTTACGTACGCCCAGATAGAGGGCATCTCTAGGTCCTTATGGAGATCGACTCTTCGGACGTACCACGGGGCACCGGTCACTTTACGTAAAACGCGGTTTTGAAGAACCTGCAACTTATGAAAATTATCTTTCGACATATGCGCAAAAACAGGACAACTATATGTCATAATAGGACGGATACATGTCTTATACAAATTGAGCTTGTGTCTGAGGGACATCTTACTCTTATAACAAAGCGAAGGATGGAGGCGACCCAAGACCATAGCGGCTTTGTTTCGCACTCTATCTATATGTGACTCGAACTTTAAATGTTTATCTAATGTATCGGATATTTGACCTCGTCGGCCTAAGGTATATCGGTTTCGTATAGCCTGATGGGCTGAATGTTATTAGCGCGTCACTTTGGATCGAAGAATATCGCGGCACTCTTATCAGGATTAACTTCTATGCGCCATCTACGAAACCATTCACCGAGTGTGCAAACGGCCTTTTCGATGCGCTTCCTAAGAAAGTCCGACCGCCAGCCGGAAGCGTAGATAACTGTATCGTCAGCATAACAACCTTTTTTTTTTAAGAGGTGAAAATCCTACATTGGATACGCCTCGCACTGTCGGGGGACAGTGCGAGGGTTATGTGGGACTCCTACCCACTAAAAACCCCTCTGCCGCTCAGCGCAAACGTGGACCAGGGAGCGGTTTCACGACTAGCATACGCCACAACCCCGGCCACGCGCTTAGGTCACCCGCAAGATGGTAAAACGGGGACCCTCCTCTCGGGAAGAGAGATATCTCTCCCCATGCTTCTATGTTGAAGCGGCGGCTGAGACCGTGCCTTTACGTCTCGGGCCTTCCTTTCGCGGCAACGGACGCCCCCGCGTCCGTCACCTGAAAGCATGTTACGGAGGCATCGGGTGGGACAAGTGTCCACCTCTCCTCGCTCGACGACCTGCTCTCCTACGGCGCGCCATAGGAGCTTCAGGGTCTATCTCTCTCAGTCTTTCAGCCTCCTCTTTCCGCCGAAGCACCTCTTCACAAAAGGACAGGACTGCGCACCATGATCTCTCACTATCGATCATGGTTTGTATCAAGCTCGGCAGGGAGAGATCACAGTTCACCACTGCCGTCAATTCCGTGCGCTCGTCTGGCCAGGCCGGGCATTCTCTCAGCGTGTGAAGCGCTGTGTCTTCTCGACAATTGTCACAATGATGACACTTTGGTGCCAGCTCCCTTCCGGCTATCTGGTGCAAATACTTGCCAAAACAACCATGGCCAGTCAGCATTTGCACCAGCCGGAAGGTGAGCACCCCATGCGTCCTTTCGACCCATTCCGTTAAACTTGGACGGATCGCGTTGACAGTCCAAAACCCGGCGTTGGCGAACTCGAGGTTTTCCCTCCATGCTAATACGACCACGTGACGCCAGAAAAGCTGCGCGAGAATGGAGCCCTGGTGTACAGGCTGAGCGGGTGGGGCTGGGACATTTCACCATCCACTCTAAAGCGGAAAGGCCCATCGTTGAGATAATCGCGGATTATATGAACTAACCTATCGGGTACGTGAGACTGAAATAGTTTATGGACGAGCCCTTCGTGTCAGACCTTATCGAAGGCCTTGGCGACATTGAAAAAGACTGTTATTGTGCGTTTCGGTTTAGGTTTTTCCGGTTTCGGGTTGCTATCGGGATCATCGTTAAATCTAGCGAGAATGTACTCCGTGAGGCGGTGTACCTGGTTCGTCCAAGAGTGTTCAGTGCGAAATCCGAACTGCTCAGGTGGCAACAGATTTAGTTCTGATATAGAGGTCTGGAGACGGTTCAGAAGGAGCAGCTCGTATAATTTACCTATTGTATCTAGCAGACTAATCGGGCGATAGCTATCGGAAATATAGATAAAGATAACGTCTAAGCTATGCTTTATATAAAAAAAAAACTGTTTAAATTGGCTAAAGTATAGGTGATAGTTAATATTTAAAAAAATTAGTGCCACTTGAAAGCGATCTTCGCGTATGCTGTATAAACTGTTAGAATAACACAAAGGTAGATTATGGTGTCGTTATTTATAAAGATGCAAACGCAAAGGAACAATATTAACCAACATATTATTTCTAACATGTAAACAAAACTTAAGTTACCTTTCTTGTTCTGGTACGTGGACAAAAGAAACGTGTAGGAGAGTAATGACACACGAAGCACTGGTACACGTAACGTAAATAAGTATATATAAATATAAATAAGTATACATTTGACTAAAATTTTAGTAGGAAGTCGTAGTGAACAACAATTCGAATTTTAAATATTTCTATTCTTTAGAAGAGTATAATTTGACAAATTATTATAAAGTATATATACCTACTTGAAGTGCGATTTAGCTAAATATAAAGGAATATCGGAATGTCACTTATTTTTTGTTCTCCGCTTCACGTGAATTGCCTCAATTGCGAGTTGCAAGAGTTTGCACGTCGGCCCCCCGTATTCATTGTACTCTCTATGCGGTGACTCACGTACCGCTGTAAAATGGTAGCGTATTTGATTTGCGTGGACGCCTGGCGTTCAGTTCAGCCCCATCGACCCCGACAATTAACCTCGGAGCTTTATTAATTTGCTCTGCGTCTGTGTACGTTTTGTTATATCTATTATATGTGAGATATTATGACAAGGACATTCGATGTTCTTGTCTGTTGTTCCTTCTCGGGATCTATAAGTTGTAAAATTATATTTTTTTGTGGCTTTGTCTAATTTAACTTATCACAAAACGATGCAGGTGCTTGGCGACACATTTTTATATTGAGGGTGATCTAGTCAGGCGGGCTTATAAAAAGCCCTACCCTACCACTATGCTGTGATTTCGTCGCGACGTTTTCCTGTACCGGTCACTCCGACTTACTTGCTAAGATTTGAACCTACGTCCATCGACGCGGTGTCCAAACACGCTATCAACTAAGCCATCATTGCTTGTTACCTTCAGGTGTTGAACCAGAAAGTCCATTACCAAAAAAGGTTTACAGTACACTAGGCTTTTTTTTATATCATAGGTGGCAAACGAACAGGTCGGTCACGTTATGTAATCACCACCGTCCATAGACACTTGCAACACCAGAGGAGTCGCAAGTGCGTTGCCAGCCTGTGTTTGGGAGATGGGGGAGTGGGGAAATGGGGAGGGGAGTTGGGTGTCCGGCGCTCTCTACGTTAGGTAGGCTACGTTACAAAGCGAATTACATTACTCGACATAGATGTATCGTAAACCACTATATATTATAAAACAAATTCCTCCGCCGCGTCTCTCTGTCTTTCTGTCTGATCGCGATAAACTCAAAACTACTGAGCGATTTTCTTTAATAGATAATTTGTAATGTTATTTGTAAATTGGCTGAAATATAAATATAGTGTTGGAAGTGTCGGGAAAAGTAAAGCCGCCTGGGGGCTTTCTTCGAAAACACTGCCTAATCCCTTTGGAATATACAATTGAGAGAATGAACGACGCAGACGAAGTCGCGGGTATCAGCTAGTTTACTAATATAGTTTGAGTGAGGCCGAGAGAGCGAACGTTCCGCCCAGCTCGAATGTTTGACCCAACCCGATTAATATGACCCCCATACGTTTTAATGCCGTGGCGCTAACAATACTCTTATTGACCTTTTAAATGGGGAGTCGTGGTTCCATGTGTAATATCTAGGTCTGACTGCCTGTCATGCAGACAGTTCAATATAGTTCAGTCGTAATTGGTGCCGTTCTGAAAAGTATAGTATTTTTTTTTTATTTCATAGGAGGCAAACGGACAGGTGGGTCACCTGATGTTAAGTGATCACCACCGTCCATAGACACTTGCAACACCAGGGGAGTCGCAAATGCGTTGCCAACCTGTCTTGAGGGAGAGGGGGAGTAAGGGAAGGGGTAAGGGGACGGGGGGTGGGACCTCCGGCTCTCTTACTCATCGAACGAAACGCAACAATGCAAGCACTGTTACTTCACGTCGGTTTTTTGTGAGAGGGTGGTACTACCCCGGTCGAGCCGATCCATTCATGCTGAAACCATTAATAGCTTCAGCGTGGCTCTACCACCTACATCAGTAGAATTTGTCGATCTAATTTGCTAAGTTCGTGGTAAAATAAGTTAGAATTAAAACCATGTATTATAAGGTAACTCAATAAATACTCATAAAAAAGGATGAATTACACCATTGAACAAGTTTATCTTGTTTTCTGTCACTCAGAGGGGTACTTAATTGCCATTTTGCATAGACGTGTACGATGCATCTCGTTTATTTAACTATGAGTGACTGTGTTAGTTCTTAGAGCGAGTTTTACACCTGTCACATCGTCTCTTATAATTTAATATATACATATGATATATAAAAATTGATGTCGGTATATCTGGAATCGATATAGTCTAACACCGTTTTGAGAAATTACCGTGAAAATAGTTCACACTTGAGTGCTTGTTCATGGATTTTTTAAATGCTATCTATCTAGCCATATTTGGCTATTATTGGCTATAATTTTTAAACTGTTGAATTAATCGCCAGGAATAAATTATATTTGTTGATATTTAAACACAGCGAAAGCAATAAATAATAATAAACGCCTGCAGCGTCACGTGCACAGTTAGTATCAAATAAATCTACACATCACCAAAGAAGTATATCGTCTGTTACGTGTAGTGAATTTAACGGGCTGTTTTTTAATGTGCATTGTATGGTTCTTTTTGCTTTGCGGTTTTTCCGTAAAATATGCAACGTATAGAATTGTATGGATCGTACTGTATATTAATACACCCAATACTGCTTACGTATATATTTTGTGCAGTAAAAAAAAAAACATATTAGGAATTCCATTTCGTAGTTAATGACGGTGATTCTTCTAGAAGTTTGCTATACAAATTGTAAAACTTGTAGAGCAAGAACTCGTGAATTATTTCATAAAGACTGACAGATTCTAAAATAGGTAGGAACGGCGGTACGGACGGTACGGGCTAGAATGTAATTTGCTCTACAGGGTTTACAGGTAAATAGGTAACAAAGATGTATAAAATATCAACTTAAATTAGATAATAAAGCTTTAATTTCTTGTACCTTCCTTGGAATAATTGTTATAAATAACGTCAATCAATTGCCAAAGATCCTTAAACTTTAATAAATTACACATTGTAACTGTACTTTTTTTAGTATAAAAGCTGAATTTTTTACATGTTAGTTGAGTAAACAGACGGTGTTTTTAGGTGTTATTAGGGGGTTTTCTCAGTAGCCAGTCAGTTTAGACAGTTTTCACCCCTGGCCAGCCAAACATATAGGATATACGGTATCTAGCTGTACGTGCGAACATGAAACAACATATATACAATCGAGTGAGTTAGGTATTTCACTGGTAGTACACTTCTATTTTGTGGTTTATAATGATTCAGTCTCAATAAAGCATCATCATAAGAGACATATTAATTTATCTTATTTGTAAATTAATACTGTTTTTTGAAGATTTCATTGAAAAAATGATAATCAATATAAAGTAATATAAATAACAATATAAACTGATCATGGTCCGGTATTCGCGGGCTCTTGATTTCTGCTCTATTCTGCTTGTTGGTCTATTCCGCTTGTTGCTCTATTCCGGAAATTCTATCGCAGTGCGCGTAATATCTATTGCAGTTTTTTTTCTTATGCGGAATAAAAAACGCACCGCAACTCACCGCACCGCAGTACGCGCAGGCACTAACTCTCGGTACGGTGAAAACTAGTAACGTTTGTAAATAGGGTTGGGCATAATTGGACTATGCAGTACGGTTTATTTGGTTTTTAACGTTAGTCGCTTTAAACGCCCGTTAAACTCATTATTATCTGACGTATAAAATATTATATTCGACGACGCGACAGGAACGTGTTAATTTTTTGTTATGTTTAATTGAGTGTCAGAGTAATAACTGTGTGGGTAGAGTATCGGACGTTAGTGGTGCGAGATGCAAGCGTTTACGAGGAAAAGAATTAGGTTTCGTGTTATAGCAATTTTTGTTTTTAAGTAGCGATTAAGAGCTCTGTAAGCGATTCTTGTACAAATTAACACTAAAGTAAATACGTCGTGTATGCGTGGTGAATGTAGTATGTTTTGTTAGTACAACTAAGACAAGTGTAATAAGGAGGAACTTAGAACGATGATAACTTTGAGTACTTTGATGATATAAGATATGTTTTCTTCTTGTTTCCAGGTGTGGGCGCGAACAAGCTCGGTAAGGCGCGACCCGAACTCGGCCCGAACAAGGGTGGCCCGTTCGCGGCCGCGTTGCGTTCGCTCGCGAAGAACGCTGGCCCCGACGGCAAAGACGTTGGTGAGTTATTCTATTACGTAGTGTGTGGCACACCCTTTACCATTAGGTCAGGTGTCTTGAACAACCTTAAATAATGTGTTTTGGTCATAAAATATTTCGATAGTAAAAAAATAACTATACATATAAATCCAATTTAAATGGAACTTACTAGAATATAGATTATTTTTCTGTGTGTGTAGGTATGCAATGATAAAAACTACAAAAATAAAAGACAGTCCATACCTGTGATTGTCACAGACACAAATATTAGAGTGGACGCTACTTTGCACTTCCGCTTGGATTTGATTGAACACTACTACGTGTAACTGCACCAAAAAGCAAATCAATTGATCAATATATATGTATATATTAATCATAACATATATTATTAATTATACAATATATCCTTAATTATACAATGTATTATTAATTATACAATTCGTATTCGTTACGAATAGTATAAATAAATACGCATAAATCGCCGCGTTCACCCGCCCGCTCGCATCGGAAGAGAGAATCTGAATCATCGATTTGAAGATGCTCCGTGATGGAGCGAAACACGTGTAATCGATTGTCCTGATTACACGTCAATCTGCAAAATATTTTTAATGAATTCATTGATAATTATTATATATTGTATAATTAATGATATATTGTATAATTAATGATATATTGTATAATTAATAATATATTGTATGATTAATATATACATATACTAGCGGGCCCGGCAGACGTTGTCCCGCCCTGATTATGAAAAAATCCTTGACAAATTATATGCTAAAACGTTCCTCATTAATCACTCTATCCACCGGTGAAAACAGCATGAAAATCCGTTCGGTAGCTTTTGAGTTTATCGCGAACAGACAGACAGACAGACGCGGTAGAGGACTTTGTTTTATACAATGTAATGATATTGATCAATTGATTTGCTTTTTGTTGCAGTTAGACGTAGTAGTGTTCAATCAATTCCAAGCGGAAGCGCAAAATAGCGTGCACTATAATATTTAATGATGGATTTCCGCAAAGTAACGCCTTCTTCAAACAAATGTCGCAGACACAAGTTGGTAGTTTTACAGACGTAAAAATTATAGTGAATCTTCTTTCATCAATGAGATGTTTCTAATAATATTTGTCTAAATTATTTAGCCACATCAATTTCATTCATATTCCTTCTTTTGTCTGTCCGTATACATTAGTGTATTTCGTTTAACACGTATGCATGTAAGCTACATACACTCAAGATTACTTTTTTCAAAGTTTTAGCACAAACTTCGAATGGTAGTGAATAATTTTTTACCATTCGAAATCACAGTGTAAATTCTAACATACGTCGATTTAAATTACCAAATATTTGTAAAGATGTTCAGGACACCTCGCCTAATAGAATCCTCTTAGTTTTGATTTATTTTTACTGATTCTCTTATACTATTTCATTGTTTTACGTACTCGATGGTATCATCGTATCACCAACACCGCACTTGTTGGGTCTAACTTTTGTCCATATTCACAGACACGAATGCAATACCTATATGTTATGCTTAAATTCAATCTTTCTACTACTATTTTTTTTATTTCTAATAAAAATTGTTTTACTTCATAAATTAAACATTGTAAGAATTGACCAAAGTTATATATATATATTCATTATTTGAAGAGTTCGAATGAACTTTTGTCAATTTAATAAATAATTTGTGAAATATGTTGGGTAAATCTTACTTTCTAATATTTTTAAACTTTGTGGTAGAAATAAATGGATTTCTTAAATGTTTTTAGATGAACAAATTAGTCTGTGTAAAATTATTTTAGATTTAATAAGAGTATTTGTTGGCCTGTCTATTTTATAGTAAGCTGTTTAACGTTCTGCCATAAATTATTTTGTTAGTACTCTTTATCTGTTCGTTCGCTGAGATAAAGTTAGGATCTGTGTAAGATATGCGATAACGCAACTGCGGATGCACCATTGTTACGGCTATTTCAACCGCAACGCAGCAGTATTCGCACTCCTGTATCCCAACCACTTGTAACGTATTTCGCCAGATACCAAAGCGATACCAGACAATGATATATCATTCAATTTTATTTGTTAACGAGTAATCTCGAATGAGAATAAAATATTTTTTAAACTTGGTTATATATTGGTATTTCCTCCCTGAAGTAGTTGTAGACTACAACAATATAGGAGACGATAGATGATAAATTAGAGGCGATAGGGAACGATAAATAGAATCTTCAGCATCGAGTGATATTAAGTAACCCCTAAAACTAAAGGCAAAACCTCCTAAAAGTTCAATAGTTACTTGAAAATCCCCTAAAATAAAAATGAATAATTAGATTAGGTTGACAGACGTCTAGCTTAATAAATAACTACTAAAAGTGTTTTATAAATCTCTTTCTTCATAGTAATTAGTTTATTGAAATGATTTCAAAAAAATTGTCCTGATTGGGATTATGTAGGGGTATACACTTGTAAATATAAGAGTCCCTAAAAATACCCCTAGCCCCTAAAAAGTTATATACTGCTTATTTACTCTCTAAATTTGAGGGGAATAACATCGTAAGTTGGATGAATTATCAGCGTTACACGCACCTAATCCAAATAGTTCCAAAAATGTATGTGCAGGCACACGATGCAACTTCTGCATTTTATTATTATAACAGCTCACTCGGCCACGCGTTGCTGTAGCTCAGATATTACATGTTGAATTAAACATTATGAAAATTAAAACATGGTGTCATCCATGAGATATCTACAACAGTCGGTCATACAGTTTTTTTGTCAACAGACTAATGTAGAGCGCCATCTGTTCGAGACTGATGCAACTTACAATCGCTAACGATAATCAACATTGACAATCATTTAATCTGGACTAAAAATATTGAGGCCATTAATCGAAATATAAATTAATTCTCTCTTCTTTCAAGTTAGACCAAATCGTACATAAATAAATGCGAACTTTTATGAAGTTCATTTGAGTAGTTTAGGAGTCTATCGTGGACAAACATCATGACACTGAATTATTATATATTTAAATGATTTTAGTTACTACGATGACGACATCTGATATCAGATGAATTGCAAATCCATTTGTCGTTAGGAATAAAGTGTAGAGGTGAGGGTACGGTAGACTCACCCTTGAGTTCGTGTTGAGTTACGGAGTGTTCAGGTGGTACGGGCGGAGCGCCGGCCGCATCGGACCGCGAACCGGGCAAGGAGAAACCCCAACCGGCGCCAACAAAGCGTGCCTCGCCTCATCACCATCTGCCATCCAGCGGATTCCAACCTTATAGGCCCGATGAAAGGTCAGTTATTGAATTAATTCTGTTTATGTCGTGGTACTGACGATTGACATGTTACTGCACGAGGAAGCTACCTCAAGTATATGGCACAGTAACATAATAGTATCCATTTTTAAGATTAAGGGTGATGGTTCAGGGACTGACGTCAATCGTCAGTTTGTCATTGGGTTTAAATATATGCCACATACGATAATTAAAAAAAAAACAACTTTATAGGCTTTAGCATTTAACCACAATCTCATTTAATGTTACATGAGGATGTGGTCTAAGATGGTAAACACGCTAAACGTAGAGGGGACTGGCTCTTAATTCCAGTTGCTGGAACACACCAACAGGTGCTTGGTGAATTTTTTTCAACTTGAGAGTGGAATAGCCAAGCGGACTTAGAAAAAACTCTACCACCTTGCTATGGTTTAATCATGACCTTAGTTGCGAGCGTAATTATCCGGAAACCTATTCAAATCTCCAACCACGATTGAATGGTATCTGTTAGAGAAGAATGAGTATGATGACGGATGAAAGATTTTGACTCATAATACAAAATACATGTTAAAAAGAGAATGACAGAAATTGTTGAACAAATAAAATGACTAGATCAGAGAGTTAAGAAATCATATCAGCAAATATTGGTGTCGTGCAGTAGATAAGAAAAGAGGAAGTAAGAAATGCTCTGTGCAAAAGTTGTAGGATTAGAGGATATACTTGTTGAAGTATGGAAGTTTTTAAAGCTAGAAGAATGGATGGATGCGTCTGACTGTATTCTTAGTATTCATATCCATTTTTAAGATTAATGGTGTTGGTTCAGGATTGCGAAAACTATCGAACAATAAATCTAATGTCACATAATATTAAGGTTTGCAAAGGGTTGGTAGTGTAACGAATAACAGAAGAGACATGAGTGATGTAGAATAAATTAGGGCTTATGTAATTAATGTAACAATGGCAACTAATGTTATTTTCGCACCTCGTCAACTGTGCGATAATTAAAAACGCTAAATTAAAGATAAGAACTTACATATAGTGTTTGTTAATCGGGAGAAGGCGTATGACCTAGACCTAGTACGCTGAGAGGTCCTGTGAAGCGCTCCGAAAGCGAAAGCAGTATCTGAAAGTACCTACAATTTATTCCTTTTATGAACAGTCTCAAACCATTACACATGTCAGATTCGAGGCCCAGAATCACCGATATATACAATGCCCCTGTAGGTTTGCATTCATTTTTTATTGATGCACTAATATCAAACATATAGGAGAAGGCATCTTAGTGCGTGCTTTGGGAGAATATCCTACTGAGGTCCAAAATAGGCTGAGAAAATCTTGGAAAATTGATGAAGAACGATGGATTATAGATTATTAGTATAAAAACGGGGCATTTGTTTTGCGATTTAGATGGTGCATTCATTTTTTTCATGTAGTCTTAAACGGTGTACTCTTACTAATCTGCTCCGATATTCGATAATACGGTTCGTTGATACAAAATGGCAGTGGCCTTGACGAGGACGTGAAGAATATGATGAATGTGAGGTGAATCGAAACAACAACAGGTCTCAGAGATCAATGAAATTCAAGAGGTAAAATCATTATGAAACCTGTCGTGATATATGGATGCGAGGAAAAAGACACGAATTAAAGAATTCCACGTGGAAGAAACATTAAGATGGATGTGGGATGTAAAGAGAACAGTTAAGGCTTGGAATAAGTATGTCAGGAAAAGTTTCACAAGAGTTGGAGAGTAATTAGGTTCATGTGGTATGTATGGTCATGTAATAAGTAAAGATGAAAGTTATATATAAACAGAAGAATTTTAAGTATGAACACGTGGATGAGAAGAGTAGATGCTGACCGAAGAAGTTACTATGGATTATGTGAGGGATGATATGTGTATAACAGGTGTATTTACTGAGATGACGTTTGCTGTAGTGAAAAAAAAAATACATGTTGTATAGACTTGCTTAGGCGAGATAAGAGTAAAAAAATAATGACCTGTATATTGTTTCCAGACTGTCCCACCCGGCGGCGGCGTCGTTTCCGTTACTGGAGCCCGCTGCGTACGCGCCTTATGCACACCCCAGCCTATACTCGAGCGCAGCCTTACAGTACAGGTATTTACATTTAAAACAATTTCATCACTTTGTTGTCTCCATTTTAATAAAACTTTGTTTTGGAAGCTTATCCTTAGATTCTTTCTCTTGTAAAAATCATGCTGTCGTTTTGTGTTGTGTCTAATCATAAGGATAGGTTTATTAACTATACAATTTGCACAAATCTGTGTCAATACGATAGCAAAATAGTGAATAAAGTGGATGCCCTATGTCTGTGCAGGTTAGCAGCGGAGGAGCAGATGTACCTGGAGCGCGTGTTCCGCAGCGGCGTCGGCGTCGGGTGGCTCCCTCCGTACGCGCTGTACCCGCCCCTCGCGCCCCCCATGTCCCTCGTGCCCCCGCACGCCTCCCACGCCGCGCACGCCTCCCACGCCGCGCACGCCGCACACGCCACGCACGCGCTGCACGACGAGAGGGAGAAGGAGATTGCGCTCCAGCGCGAGAGGGAGCGGGAGAGGGAGCGCGAACGGGAACGGGAGAGGTAGATCATTTTAGTATTTCAAGATTTAATATACCGGGTGTTCAACCGGCGTTGAACACTCGCAATATTCAAGGACATAATAGTTCATGGTCACATTTAACATATAAAATAATAATATCGAAACAAATACTAATAAACAACAGCGAGAAACATGGCTAAATTTAGTTCTAAGACTTACCAAAGGAATGGATACAAACCTAATAAACCTAGGTTTGATGACTGGTAGCAGATTCTCCGAGGGGGCGAACCGGGGCTAATAACTTTCGATAAGGACGTAACCTTCGTAGCTCAGAAGCTATGACCCGTTTTTTCTTCATACTTTTTTACCTGGCTTTGGAGAGGCATGAGTACCATGATACGAGGTAGTAAACGATGTAATATCGTTGTAATTTGTACCCCGTACATACAAGAGTGAAATATTTGGACGTTTGGATATTTTTATTTTGTACTTCTTTCCAGAGAGCGCGAAAGAGAGCGAGAGCAACGGGAAAAAGAACAACGCGAACGTGAGAGGCTCCAAAGAGAGAAAGAGTCACGGGCGCGGGAAGCTCTACGCGACGAGCAACGCGCCCTCGCCGCGCTACACAACGCGCACGCGCACGGCGCTCACGGCGTGCACGTGTCGCACGTGTCGCACGTGCCGCACCTCCTGCCGCCGCCCGTGTACGCGTTGCCGCGCCCCCTGCTGCCCCCGCCGCTCCTCTACCGCAACTACCACCGCCCCTACCCCTCCCCGTACGAGCTGCCGCGCGCGCACCACCCGCCCCCCGCCGCCGCCGAGCCCGCGCCCGCCCCCGCCTCGCCCGCGCCGCCCGCCCCCGCGCCCTCCGCGCCCACGCCGCCCGCGCCTCCGCCCGCCCCCGCTGCGGACTCGGACCCGGAGCCGCAACAACAGCAGCAGCAGCAGCAGGAGGAGAGTCGCACGACGCCAGGTGAGGGCGCGACGGGGGAGGAGTCAGCGCCGGCGGCGGTGACGTCAGTGTGACGCGCCCGCGCCCGCGCCTAGTGACGTCACACCTCGATGTCGATGACACCACCGCTATGTACGTGCGTTGTTTTCACTGGGGGATCCGCAGACTCGCACGCGGTACCGAACATAAAGTTCCTATGTTACTGAAATTTCAATAAAGAGCGATCAATCTATCGATTAATATAATGTCTTGATTTTTTTTTTAATATCTACAATTGTCTTTTTATTAATGTCAAATAAAACATAATGAGACTGCCTGTCGGAAATAACGTACACTCGAAATATACAAGTAAATAGTACTGAATAATTTGTCGATCCTTCTGTTGAAAATTATGCACCTACATACCACATATATATTATTTTTAATCCAATGAAAAATTATTGTGAGAATGTAATTTCTTTATCGAAATTTTCTCCATTATATAAAAATTTGTATTATGTACAAATAAAAATAATTCTATTTTACTAAACCCTAAGTCTATAGTGCGGCTCATTAACTGTATCGATAAACACATTTTGTACTTTTTTTCTCGAATATCGTATTATCAACTATCGATATATTTTATTAACGATTTTGTGTTTCATATTTTATTTCATCGAATAGGTTAAGTAACCACAATAATCAAAAATCACTAATACTCGTGTTAATGATTTTTGAAACATTCCGTTACTTTTTTAATAAGAATGGCAAATCAATAAATGTATCAGTATAAAAAAGTTAAACTAAGCCGAATTTTTAATAATAGCTATTTCGAAAGACCGCCTGTGGATAATAGCTAATATTTTTTTTGTAAATTTGTAACTTAAGTTATTTAATCAATGTTGTTTAAATTATCTTGAAGTGAATTACTATTTAAAAAATATAACTCTGTGTTTAATATAGACGGTGAAAATTTGTTTTCATTTGAAATGTTAGCACTTTTAATAAATATTCTAAAGTTTATTTGTCAGACTTGAAATCCTAATTGTTTCAAGGCTAGTTTAATAATGGACCTCCCATTTGCTATCCCAGATATGATGATTTTTATTAAATGTTTGTCCTCGATAGATGAATAAAAAAAAATGGAAATAAAATTATGAAATTCATATTTAATAAATTTATAATTAATTGAATCTTGAGTATGACTGAGACAGATTGTTTTTTTTTTTTTAATATTAATAACAATCATAACGGGCCGCACTAGACTTACAACTGAGAACAATATCAACGTATTTCATTGATCGAAATCTGTAATTACGAATGATTTATCGATTATTGCGATACCGATATAATTATTGTTATTATTCTTAATCTCGTATCTGAATCGATATTAGTGAGAGCGGAATGTGAAATATCGATATGTCGTCGAACTTGTCGGTTTTCATTGTGACCAAACATCCGTACACTCTGGCGTGTGTGTATATATATTTTTTTATGTTTACGCTTATTATAAATAAAAGCAAGAGAAGTGAATGTAGTCTATGAAATGTTCAGCGTTTCAGTACGTTTATTGTTTTTTTTTAAACGAAAAAGGTGCAAATTTACCTATAGGTATGTGATAGATTCTATTCAAAATATCGATAGTTGAAATGATTATATATATATTGTAAGTTGACTGGTGGGGGGGGGGGGCTTAGTAAACTTAAAAAAAAAGGGAGGGGGAATAAACATTATAATTCCTGTGTTTATTTTTAATGTTGGAGTTTCATTTCGATTTTAAAAATTTGATTTAGTGGTGGCCTGTGGATGGATATCATTTGTTTGTATTATACAGTGATAATAAGTTAAATTTTCATCATTTAAATTGGTTTGATTTTGATGTGACATTACGTTGAATAACGTTTAGATAACATGTACTTTTTAATCTCGATTTGATTTTAAATTACTTAATAAAAGTATATTTATATTCATATTACATGATTTTTTTCGAAATTTCGAAAGCCGCCCAGAATTCATTTAAATCGATACCAACTCACCAGTCAAGGAACGAGGCAATTCGATTTTATTATAGAAGAAAAAAAAGATTACGGTGCACTACACAATTACGCTTAGAAATGTCCCTCGATTATGCGTTTGTTATGTGTATAATACTATGTAAAAAAAATGAAACGGTAACGTATGAATAACATACCGCGACCGAGAAACTGCCTGGAGCAGACTCGATAAAGGTCGCGATTGTGGATATACAAAAAAAAAATGATAATAAATTATTAGTTTTAATAAATAATATTGATGATGCACGAGAATATTTGTATAAGTAGGTGGCACCTCGTGCGTTTCTATCGATACATCGATATCGATACGCTCCGACTCGAGTTTATCTTTCGCGCTGTTTAAAAGACTTTCCGACGCCACGTACTTATCTTAGCGCGTAGGGTGACTCGAGTCGCTTATCGATATCTGAGTATCGATAATCGATGATTTCGTATCGTACGGGGTCAACTTAATTAGGGTTTAAGAGTCGCGCGTGCGATCATCATCAGCTTCGCCAGTTCTACTGCATTTGTGATAAGTTTTTTTTTTATATATATTTCTTGCAGTAACTTCGCCTCCATCGAACGAGTTCAATGACCCCGTACGAACGACCGACTGCAATCTGTAACGAAAATATTACAATAATATTGTTTCGATGAAAAAAGGAAACCACACGAAATTTTATAACAAAAAAAACCTCTTTATAATTTAAATTTAGATAGTTATTAATTTTAGCTTTTAATAGGTGTTCAATATTTTTAAAGATAATACTTTTTTTTTGTTTTCAAATCACGAACAGCATTTACCCGGGCCCAGGTACGCCCGCAGAATACGTGTAAATATATTTAATATACTAGATATGGACAATACCTAACAAGTGAAAAGAAAAAAAAAACAAAATAATGGTTTTATTGAAAAATATAAATTCAATGAAATTAGCGTTTGTGCATGCTCGGCGCGGGCGCGCCGCGCGACCTCCCGGTGTCTTCCGGACTATCGATAATATTCAATTAAAATGTCGATAAAGATATATTCATTATAATACTGCAATACATATTGACTCTACTCTATATTACTGTAGTGCGTACTATACTGCACTGTGTTGTACTGTACCTTACTATATTACATTGTGTTTTATTGTACTGTAGTCTACTGGACTGTAGTACACTGTATCATACTATACTGCGCCGTGTTGTACTGGACCGTAGTGTACTGTGTCGTACTATACGGCATTGTGTTATATTGTTCTATACTGTGCCACATTGCACTTATAGTATACGGTACTGTATTGTACTGCATTGTGCTGTAGTGTTCTGTACTGCATTGTACTGTAGTGTACTGTAATGTATTGTACAATAATGAATAAACATTGAAGTAGGGTACGTAATGCAATTTTATGCAGTTTAGAGGTCGCGGTCGCGCTCGGGCGGTAGTTATTTTTATTTTTATGTTCACCTCCATTCCCATCCTAAGCTTTTGAAGGTAGTATGTAGTTAGCGTTGTGATGCTGTGTTTTGGAGCTTGCGTATTGGAAGATTATTAACTGATCGGTCGCTATAGATGCTCTGCGGACGTCAGCTTATAATAACTACCGAAGAATATATGTTGACGACACTAGTATAGTTAGCTACCACCATCAAGTTGGAAATCTGTCTGTTAGGTGTCTCCTGACAGATCGACCTGAGGACTAGTTGATATTGTAGACCATATAGTCACTTCACATCAGGTGGAATCATGATTGATCAGCAAATCTATTATTGCCCGGTTCCTATATTCAACTAGTCGTTAATAGACATCAGTAACTATTCGTTTTCTGAATTATCGTTACGAGTCGTTAAAGACGTTCCTATAACTTTTGAAGCCTACTACGTGCGACGAACGGTTATCGGTTATTCGCCCTCCTTCACGTTAGATACGTTTTGTTTTTACACACAATTTTATTTTTGAATTGAAATATAAACAAGAATAAATTTGTATATTAAATGAAAAATGGATAACTTTATATGATATATTCATTTTGTAATGATTTATTACTTTTTTATTGTTGACAATATGGTTTTATTTAAAAACATTTTTTGTTTTAGACGTCTGTGCTATAGTGCACAAAACGCAACAAAAACAAACGCAGCCCAAACTTTGATAGTTGTGTTTAGTTGTGTTCGACAGTTGATCATAAAAATATATCTTGTAAACTTACATTTGATATTCAGAAATGATTGATGAAATTATGAATTCATATTTATAATACTTCAAACTTCCCAATATAAAGGTTACATACTGATTAACCTAAAGGTTATTAAATTACTACAGATAACTTTCTTAATATGTTTATTAATAAGAGTTGTTATACACTAACAATATACATACTACACACTACATTTGGTATATTTCAACACACTTATGATCTTCACAACATTGATAGTTAATTATTCATCACATACTCTTTCTAACTTTAATTTAAGAAACTTAATTTCTAAATCTATTTTTTCCTTTTTTGCGTCATAATAACGGGCTATGGCATAATTACGGGCTACTCGTGATTCAACATCGGCATTCCTTTTACCTGAAAAACAATACAA
>AP028443.1:1047723-1206996 GCA_036509395.1 Antheraea yamamai
ATCAATATAACTCATGAAATTTGATAGATGATGATTATATAAATAGGAATTCTTATAATTATGGAATGCAAGTTGCATTTTGACTCGAAGTTTCATAGTATTTTTAAACATAACCGGTTACAGTCTTTTTGCTTATATTGTATGTACATGATAATTAGGAAAGGAAACAAAATCACACGGTGAGGGTTAAATTGTATAGCACTGTAGTAGTAGTAATAGTAGGCAATAGATAAAAACTGCAAACTGAATTAGTTCTTCATACTGATTAAGCTAATGTGTATTTTATATGAATATATATTTTACTTAATTGTCATTATGTTAAAATGAAACTAGTCGCTTCTATGCACATTTTATAAATTGTATACAGACTTATTCGATTTGATTTGCTAAATTGCTCATACATACCTTTCCTTTGGGTAGATCCCACTTCTGAAGTAAAATGAAACGAGACACAGTATACTTTTATGATAGTGTATTGATTAACAGATACAATTTACACTCTCTTGATTTAAAACATTGACGATATAATATTAACTTATCATAAATCAACAACCCAAGACAATGGCCTAGCGCGTCCCCGCTCCGTAGGGAAGTCCTCCCCAAACATCGTCAGTAGTCACGCCGTTATTTCCGTTCACAAATCGATATCATTACATCACAAATCGATCATTACAGTAATATGTATGAAATATGAATTACCTTTAGAATATTCATCCTTATTTGTTGCGCTCTTTTTCGGGCAGCCTTTTTTAAATTATCCCATTTTAATTTTAACTGTTCTCTTGTTCGAGGAACAGACCCATTCTTAGCATTATACGTACTGGTTAATGAATTCCAAGTTTCATCTTTAATTTTATTTGTTGCTGCGTTCGTCTCCTTGCTAATTATAATTGGATTGCTTTGTATAAGATCCACAAGTAAAGCAACCTCGTCTCTGTTCATACATTTCTTTTTCTAAAACATAATACGATACAATAAATATCATATTATAGGATTATGAATTTTATGTCACTTCAAATTATATAGAAAATTATATACATACCAGTACAATATCCATTTTAATACACTTTGTTCCTAATCAACGAAAACAAACAGCAAAAACAAAATATACAACGAAAGTATGTACTCAACCGACAGATTTTGGGCGGTAAACAAATCACAAACGTCTAGTAACTTTGACAGCTCATAACTGTGTAAAAATATTTATTGAAACACTACAAACCCTCAGCCCCATACATTACCCCTACTATCCGTTGTTCGTATCCCTCCCATCCGTACGTAGCAAACAATACGTAACTTATCGTACGAGACGTTTTTTATAGAAACACTTTTGGGTTACGCCTCGTTCAAATTACTACCGTTAGTAAGCAAAACGAATCGTTTTGTGAATATAGGAACCGGGCATAAGAGAATACAAGAAAACTGACTTCAACAACCTATTGTAACTTGAGATATGATTTTTATAATTGTGAAGAATTATGGGATATTTTATCTACCACCACAAAGAGTTTTCGCTCGGAGCAAGGAGCGAAAATCAAACAGTATTATAAATAGTAACTTCGTGTATTCGAACATATAATTCAGGAAAAATAACTTACCATAAAACAAAAAGGACAAACATTTGGGGAGTCGGATATTAACAGAGTCATGGGTTGAAGAGCGGGCACAGATCCTTTATTTTCTTTAATTTGCCCAAGGTTGATAAAATAGAATTAT
This sequence comes from Antheraea yamamai, assembly GCA_036509395.1. Lineage (NCBI taxonomy): Eukaryota > Metazoa > Arthropoda > Insecta > Lepidoptera > Saturniidae > Antheraea > Antheraea yamamai. The sequence goes on from AP028443.1 coordinate 1,049,440, forward strand.
AGACCAAGGAAATTTACCTTTAGTTATTACAATTGAAACGTTTCCAACGCCTCCTGTACTTATTTTGTTTAGGAATTTGGGGCATGCGTGTATTTCTTCAGTATAATGTATGGCTTATTGGAAACTAATAATAATTAAAAGTATATAAGTTAATTATTTACATTCGAGCATATAAACACAAACTTGCAGCTACAACTATTCATTTTGCGAATATAAAACCTGTAATGCTCTTCAATTTTATTTAAGTATGCGCATATGCATACGTTTGTTTTATATAGATAGGTTGTGTTCAGTATTTTATTCCGAGTTTAAAGAAAAATATTTCAACAATATATAAAGGAACTTAATATTATTAAGTAATATTGTTAGGATGAAATAAAACTTATTATCTATGAACGAGAAATTTGGTTTGTTAATATCAAGCTCGTATTCAGTTATAACAATGTACTACTAGAACTAATGTGTGTGTGCACACTGAACCATACTGTTTAATGCCAGCGATTTATTTTTTGATTTAATAGTTTAATAGATTCAACAGTTAACATACCTTAACCAACATAAACACGAGGATATGAAAGGTATCAGAAATCGTTAGAAACCATACCCAGCGTTATGGTTGCGTGACTGAATTTTGCAACACATTACACTAAAACAAAAAAAAAAGTATAGGAATAAGAATGATTAATACACACATATATTTTTATCTGTTACTGGCGAGAAACAATCGACCTAATATTCGTATTTACCTAGTAGCATTGGCATAACTACAGGGTGGCAGAGGTGGCAAAATGCCAAAAGCCTTTGGTTTGAGAGGCTGCGATTTTAGAGGTAGCTACTTCAGTGGTTTATTAAAATTAAATGACGTGAAGATTTCTACTGCGGTCCCATCCAATGAATTTGCCACGGGCCTCATATTATAGTTCCGCCACTACCCGGTAGTAAAAAATTCCCTACCAATATGCAAAAATTTTATTAAAATATTTCATTGTAGGCTCACGACCATCGCGTTGTAAGATTTCTATTTTCATAGTTATTCAATGTAATGTTGAAATAAAAATAATACTAATAAACTATCATAAAACATGATTCTAAAGGTATTATCAAACCAGAGATAAAAGTAGCTTGTAGGTAACTCGGTGACTCCATAGCGCTTACGAGCTATAAAAATTTGTTTGATGAGTAATTTATTTATAATAGGTCTTTAGCTATGAAATTGCCGTTCTGCAGTACTGGCCATTTCAAATCAAAATAATTTTTGTTTGGCTAAGAATTCTAATTTCAAATTAATTTTATTTTAAAACATGGAATTCTTTTTCTAAAAGTAGTCATTTGTTTTGTTTTTTACATTTTCATCGCATTTCAATCTTTTTTGTCATCATGGATACCTTAAAAATTCGAGTAATTATGGAATATGAGTACCGTCGTGGCAGCAACGCGGCACAAGCGGCACGCAACATCAACGACGTTTACGGACCTAACACTACAAACCAACGCACCACCTGTTATTGGTTTGCTCGCTTCCGTTCTGGGAATTTCGACCTGAAAAATGAACCTCGCGGTCGTCCGAAGACTATGGTCGACAATGACGAATTAAAGGCGATTGTGGAAGCTGATGATACACAATCTACGGCTGAATTAGCAGCAGCTTTCGACGTTAGCGTCAAAGCAATATTGGTCCATTTGCGTCAAATTGACAAGGTAAAAAAGCTTGACAAATGGGTGCCCCACGAACTCAATGATCGCCAGCGCGAAGTACGCGTCGATACGTGCCTTGCACTGCTCAACAGACACACAAATGAAGGAACTTTGAACCGCATTGTTACCTGCGATGAAAAATGGATTCTGTTTGATAACCGCAAGCGCTCAGCAAGTTGGTTGGATCCTGGTTCAGCACCTAAACAATGCCCTAAACGAAAACTTACCCCTACAAAAGTGATGGTCACTGTTTGGCGGTCTAGCGCCGGTGTGATTCATCACAGCTTCTTACCAAACGGGGTGAGCATTACTGCAGATGTGTACTGTGAAGAACCGAACACAATGATGGAGAAGCTGGCACATCTCCAACCAGCATTGGTCAATCGCTCGTCTCCGCTGCTCCTGCACGACAACGCGCGACCTCATACTGCACAGCAGACGGTCTCCAAGTTGCAAGAACTGGGGTTGGAAGTTCTCCGTCATCCGCCCTACTCACCAGACCTTGCGCCTACAGACTGCTACTTTTTCCAGAATTTGGATAACTCCTTGGCGGGAAAATAATTCAATACCCGAGAGGCAGTACAAAATGCCTTTGAAGAATTTGTTGCGTCCCGTCCAGCTGATTTCTTTAAGAAGGGCATCAATAAACTGCCACTGCGTTGGCAAAGATGCATTGATTGCATGTGTGATTACTTCGATTAATACAAATAAAAAATACATGAAAAAAATTCGTTTAAATTTTTTCATACAAAACGGCAATTTGATAGGTAAAGACCTAATATTTGATTAGAACACAGAATGTTGGCTTTTTTACTAAGCTCTTTCTAAAATTGAAAACGTCATTGGACCCACACTTAAAATTCTTTATTACTTAATCGTGTTTTAGCGGTGTCTAGCAAAACATCTCGTTTAAGTTTTTTATGGAAGCAACTCTGAATTGCATTCTTTCAATGGGGAGGTACACTGCTTATTTATACCGCTAGGTGGCGCATAATCGTTAGTTCTGGTGTACTGTCAAGCTCGTATCAAATAATGACGGGGGGATCTTTCAAGTAAAAGAGTGCAAACTGAACGTTCTATATGTCTAACAAAGTCCTATAAAATACTAAAATATGACCTAGACCGTAATTATATACCAGTAGCACATAAGAGTAAAATCAATTAAAAATAAAAAGTAATTTTTAAAAACAAACTTATACTATATAACGTATAATTGTACTAAAAAGAATATAATAAGTTGATATTACATTTGTTATATGTATATAATAGGTATATTAATCGATTATAAAATAAAAATGACACAATTTATAAATTAACTATAATTATGTATAAAAACATTAACAATTTTTAAACAAAACTATATAACGTATCAAATTGTCATGTAGATAAATGTATTATTGCGATCATAGAGAAAAATTGAAGAATATATATGTACAGCGTATAGGTACATAAGTGTCACTGCCGATGGCGCAGTTTTAATTTTTTTTTACTTCAGCGTCCGCCATTCCGAATTAAGATATTTCGTCTTAATTCGGAAGCCGAAGGGTAAGTACGATAAAAACCTTTGACGTTGACAATTCGTTGACAAGGACCAATTATGCTAGCGCCATCTGAGATTAGCTTCGCCCGTGGTTCAAAAACGTTCCATTACATACAGATATTTTGCGAACAATTTTAATTCATGAATAATATTTGTATTCTATTTTAGTTAAAATAAAATGATGTGATTATTGAAATAAGCAATTTATAAGATTAACAAAATATTACGTAAAAATACGTGAGATCAAATATTATGGTATTATGCAGATTCATAAACTGTCAAATACATTGCCAAATGTCCATAGTGTCATATAGTAGTAGTTATGATTTACATGTGAAGCTCTAAAATTGTGTAATTTATTTAATTGTTCCAAATTAATTATACACACGAAAATCATAATTTATTTATTAATTTATTACGAAACGTCTTTCGCCGGCAAATAGAAATACAATTAATCACAACAATAAAATAAGAACTGTCAACTTAGACAAGTGTTAGAGAATATTTAAATTAAAATAATGTCCGTCTGTAAGCAAGGGTAAGACACTCTTTTGTGGTCAAATTTTTTTAAATAACAAGTCAATGCGAATTTAATTTTTTTTAATAACATGGATAGTGCTTACACATTTGTAACTTTCGCTTATCTATTCTACTTCACTTCTCCGAACTCTACTTACAAATACCTACTTGTAGAGCAATGAATTTCGGGAGATTTAGTAAAAAAATGCACTATGCTATAGTCCGCGTCAAATTTTTTAACCGTTTTAAAGTAGATGCGCGGAACACAAATTTAGGTACCAGCGGGACGTAAGCTGAGGTGAAAGGGGAGCATGTTCGCCCGTGCCCGTACCTCGTTTCCTATTGCACCCACATTGACACATGTGTCCTGTCATTACTAGTTGCAGTACACTCGCATTCAAAATAGTTTTGTTGTTGACAATTACATGTTATTGCTATTTTCGTTGTTTTCTTCTTCTTGTTATATTTCTTATTATTAGAAGACCCATCAATTATGTGGGGCGCGTCCGCGAGATTCAAAAAAAGGCACTTTTAATAAGAAATGATTTAATATTAAAAGAATACACTTTACTTATACTAAACTAAACCTAAGAGAAGTCACTACCGTTCGAAGTTTGAACCGAGAGTGCAACCTAATCTAGAACCTAACCTAAGAGATGTGACTACCGCTCGAAGTCTGAACGAATAGTGTCTTCAACTCTGATACAATGTATGAGGTGAGCCTCACGATCCCAGGGTGGTGACGAGGGTCCGATTCCCCGTACTTGTCGCCTCATGTCGCGTGATGTGCAGGTGGCCGATGTGTCGCAATGGTTACAAGTAAACGGTGAATATTATGTCGCAACTTGGCTGTTACTGTGTGGTATGATGGTGTAACACATCTACTTTGAAAAATGATGTTTCTATGGGAGGCGTTGTTTATTACAAACTATTTATTTATTACGAATGTATTTTATTTATATGCTATAGGATATATTCTACAGATAGAAACAAATACTGCATAAGGGAATCATTCACTTAAAGTACGCGATCACCCAAAACTCACCGACCAAGTGATTAAATGTTATTTGGATTTTATTATAACTGACAAATGAATTGAAAATGATGTGGCGAACTTTTAATATTCTAACTTTGTGTTACGCTATTGTTCGGCTACTATCCATCCATCTCTAGTTTTTACTGTTATTTGATTACCTCAGTAGTGATAAAATTTTTACTATCTGTTCATCACTTTTCATCATCATCTTTATTTTTAATTCTTTGCAACTATTCTACATATTATTCTATATGCTCAATTCATATAAACAGGTTTTCGTAAACAAGTTCTCAAACCGTTTACAAGACTTCACAATCGGAATCAAACTTTCATTTCATATACAAAATCTTCTGAAAGTAACAACGTGGTCGTTATACTGCTACATTCCTATTACTTAATGTAATAGGCAAATGTCTACTTGAATCATAATTCATTAAAATCTTAAATATATTGTAATCGGTAATTAACTCAAAGATTAATAAATGTAAATGTTACATTCCTATAATAATATTTTGATTTTGTTTTGTATTAACTTCTTGACTGTACTATGCACAAGACCGAACTTAAAGCTATATTCAGAGCAGCCAAAGACTATGACGCGAACTATACACCACTGTTCATTAATAGGCCGTTCAGTGCAGGAAAACAACGTGATAAAACCAGAGTATGATGACAGGATATTTTCGCCTATCTAGCTTGCTATCTTCAAGGTATACTTATAGATCATCTACTATCTAGGGAAACATTTTTATTTAATACCAGGTAAGGTTGTTGCTAAAGGAAATAAAAGAATAAACAGAAAATCATTGTCGAGCTTGAGTTTTTGAAGCGATGGTTGCTAGATAGCGTGTTTGGACACAGCGTCGATAAACTTGGTTCGAATTCTTGCAACTTAGTCCGAGCTTACGGTGAAGAAAAACATCGCATGAAACCATAACATGGTGGCAGGGATTTTTCTATTGAGAGCCAGTCCGGTTAAGCGTGTTTACTATCTTAGCCCATATTGTCACTTAACATCAGATGAGATTGTTGTCTAACGCTTAAGGGGGGGGGGTAGGGTTAATTAGGTGAAAAAAATGCATATTTTCAAGATTTTTTTTAGAGATACGACTAGTGTGAGTTTATTTACTTAATATACATATTAACATTTAAACAATATTCTGCCAAATTTTCAGCTCAAAATATTGAAAACTAAGCAAATGACAGTCAATTTTCGGAGGCGCCTCGGAAAAAAGGTGTTTTGCGGTGTCCAACATAACTCACGACTCAATCATCTGAAACGGAAAAATCAAAATGCATTCATTGAAGGAGATGTGTTTCTAGGTAACATGAGAGCTTTTTTCGTTTTTTTGATTTTTCGATTTTTGGTAGCACTTTGAAACTGAAAAACCGATTTTCGCTAAAAAAATCGACCTATTTGTTATTGTAAAATTAATAATTTTTGAAAAAACAAAAAAAGGTCTCGTCAATACCTGGTGAATTATATAAAGAAGAGCTGTGTAAAATTTCAAAGCGATCGGTCTTATAGATTTTGAGTTTTGTGGACACGGACTTCAAAAATCACAAGTTCCAGAAAAGCGCTTTAAAGTTTTGCTCATTGAAAAATTTAAGATAAAACCCGTTAATTTTTTTATACTCAAACAGAGTTGTCAATACCAGATCCATAAAGCAAAAAACCACCTTCAAGAAGATCCAGGGCATCTTTTTGTCCTTGTCTGCGTGAAATTCTCTTTTCTTTAACGTTGCGTGCCAGTTGCTCCTCTGCTCTACTGATTCGCAACTCGTCAGCTTGTCGCGCCCATTCGTGAGAACTTGGCCCTGTACCGATCTGCATCTCTTCCATAAGGGCCAACAAAGCAAAAGAACCTTCATTGAAAGTACATGCAGCTATATTAGCTGCAATTTCAACAATTGTAGAGGCGCCACTCATTGATTTTGGTGATATTTTCCAAATAAGCTGATTGAGACTTTCATTATTATTTTATGTAAAACCTCCAAGACATCGCTGCACAGCTGCAGCCTTTTGCCATTCGCACCAAGAGTCTTCGCCGCTCGGACATTTCTCGTGCTGTGAGTTCGCGTCGTTTGAACTATAGTCATAATATGTTGCCCATATGGCATTTTTCATCTTCTCCACTGAATCATGATTGCGTCGAATAGCTAGTCCATAGTAAATAGTCATTTTATCTATCATTTTACCGGTGAGTTTACCTTTGCCAGAAAGGCTTTTTCTTCTTACGATCTTTCCGGCCTTGGTTGTTGTATCAACTACGGTTGATTTTACAAGTTGACGCAGGCGTGTTCCCATTCTCTTTTGGACATGACCTATACATTCTTTTTTATTTACCACAAAATCTGAACCATAAGGGATTGCATCGAGAACGCCTTTGTATGTCTTCGAGTCACCGCCTCCGATGTAGTTACGATATTTTATCCCAAATCTTTTCAACGACCGTTTGAACATTTCTATAATTGCCAATACCTCCATGTTTCCCGAGGGTCCGACGTGATTGGCTTTGCATTCACCATTATTCACATGATTTTCGTACCACTCTTCGTAATCGGCAGAATCCAAATTTTTTTCCCGAATCTTACAATCGTGGCAGTAAGAACTACTCACAAATATGTCAAATACTTTTCCAGTGTGATATCCAATCAGAGAAGAAACGTCAAATAACGAAGAGTATCCTCTTTTTTTCCATGTTCCGTCGCCTGATACGGTCAATTCTGTCGTTTCCTCTAAATTATTTGCCATACACACTTCTTCTTTTTCTTCTCGTACAGCCGATGCAAACAACTTCTCGGCAACTTTTTTTGTAGATTCACACATTTTATTCACGTATGAATTATAAGTTGACTTACATAAGAAAGTACTAACCAAATCCATCAGTCCCCAAAATCTATCACATCCGGCTAAACCTAAGCCTAGCACTCGCATTACAAAAGCAAACCGATAATTGATTTCGTATGCACCAGAATTTACTCTTTCACTAGATGGAACGTAATGAGGCTTTTTACACTTTTCACACATAACTTTGACGTTGAAACCAAGACCTTCTTTTTTGCATGTTTGGAAGGAAACTTTTCCGTCACACTTAACACATTTCACTAAAGTATCAATAGTTGAAAAAACAAGAACAAAGTCTATTATTCTATAATGTTTTTGAATATCTTCAACTACCTCTATAACAGGACTATGTCTAATTTTTTTCGACGACGCGCTACTCGCTTCGACTTCGTCCATTTCACGTTTTCGAGGAGGCTCTCTTTTTTTTCGATCAACACAAACGTAATCCACTATTCTCCCGATCTTCTCTGGTTATTTTTCGAGGCATTTTTAATAATAAATATTAAATATACAACGAAAACAGAATCAAAATTTTAGCGTCACTCGTTACTGCTCGGCACGGAGTACAACGATGAACTAAAGTATACAGTATATAGTTGAATTAATATTATGTCTCAAAATGAGCAGAAGCAACCTTAAACTACCTAGAAAGACGTTCCTACTAACAATTAGAGATATTCAGAGCTCAATTGAAAATAGCATATAATAGCGCGTCAGGTAAGCGCACCGCCAAGCTGCACGTAGCGTTCGAGCAGGTAGAAAAGAACTTGCTGGACTCCAATGCTCATAACTTCGTCAATTTTGCTCCGATTGACTTGAAATTTGGACAGAATATTCTTCAAATGTTATACATTTATTTAAAAAAATAAAAAAAATGAAAAAAAAATTTTAATACCCTATTTGTTAACTATAATTAAATCCAAATAACATTTAATCACCCGGTTGTTGAGTTTTGGGTGATATCGTACTTTAATTGAATTATCCCCATTAAGCAGTATTTGTTTCTATCTATGGGATATATCTTGTAGCATATATTGTACAGGTATTATGTGTGTAATACCAATACCATTATTGTAAATACAATACATTAATAATACATAAATACATACAATGCCCTCCATAGAAACATCATTTTTCTAATAGTAACAAATTTAAATAAGAAAAAGAAAAAAACGAATATAGCAGTAACGTGTAATTAACAACAACAAAATTATTCTGATTGTGACTGTACTGCAACTAGTAATGACAGGACACATGTGTCGACGTGGGTAAAATAGGGGGCGAGGTACGTGCGCGGGCGAGCCTGCTCCCCTTTCACCTCATCTGCATCCCTCTGATACCTAAATTTGTGTTCTGTGCATCTACTTCAGAGCGGTTAAAAAGTTTAACGCGGACTATAGTTGACGTATTGAACATAAAGAGTAAATACATTACGAGCTATAGGGGAAGTCCGGGCAAAGTGGACACCTTAACGTTTGATGGGCTATAGGAAGATAACCAATAGGCATATAAATAAAACAAGTGTTAAATGAGAATCAGCATTTATTAAAGTTTTTAATATAATCAACAAAAATTGCTCAATAGCAGTTCTTTAATTTTAATTGTCAATAATATTGCAACATATGCCGGTATCCACTTTGCCCCATAGGTCGGGTAAAGTGGATAGGACGATAGGGTAAAGTGAACACAAATACGTACCCTAGTTTTAAACAAATCTGTGCAAATATCACAAAGAAATAAATCTAATTAATAAAAATATTACTCCATTTATCCATCCCGAAGCTAAACAACTTCCTTGAGTCTCTGCAGCAACACACCACTGTCGTAGTTTGTCCACGTTCAGTGCTGGAAATGACTCCAACTTGCTTCTTACCTTTAACTGAAAGAACCTTGGGTGATTTTTTTGTCGATGTATGAATGCCAGTTTCATCTACATGATAGATTCTGGTACCATCAATTTGACACTTCTTAATTTGTTCATTTAACAGTTTATATAACCTTTCCACTTGGGGACGATTGAAGTCTTTAAGTCTGCCTGTAAGTAAGTCTGTAAGTTGCTTCTGGAATTCCTAGTGTAATTTGTGAATTTCTTCTCATAAATCCTGCTAGCCAATCATCACCAGCTTTTTTATTTTTGACCCAACTAGGCGGATAAGTGGCATCATTGCGTTTCGCGTATTCAAAAACTAACGTTTTAAAATCTTCTCGGGTCAACCCATAAAAAACACTATCTATATCATACAAATACGTTCGAAGGTTTCCTCTTGTTCATTTATGAAAACTTTACGAATATGACCTAGCTGACCAGTCGAACTACTTTTTTTCCAATGCTTATAAAGAGTGGCGTAAGGTAGACCATACTTTTTTGCTGTTGTTTTTACAGGAATGCCAGAATTGCAATCTGCTGTTGCAAGCAGCATACTGCCCTCACTCCATTGGGCTTGTTTTGTCTTCCTCTTGTATTTATATATCATCTAAAACAAATAAAAAATTGAATGCCCAGTAAAGTCATCAAGGGCAAAGCGAATACCGTATCCACTTTGCCCGTGATCACTTTGCCTTACACCTATTCATTTCATTCAACCTAACCTAAAACCAAATGAAGTGACGAAAAAAGTAACAAAACTCTCAGAATTTATACTTGAAAATATGCACTTAGAGAACATAATCGTACTAAACAATATGGTTAACTGTTTTATGAGTTATTAAAGTATTACGTACCTTGAAAAGTAATAAGAAGACTTCACTATTTGGTTTTTTGGATTTTTCTCCCGAGCGCCACGCGACCTTCCGCTAGCTCTGTTTACCCGTGAATGCGGAAGGGCGGGGGAGTTTAAAGGCGCGAGGCGCGCGTGTTCCGACATGTTCTTGACGAGAAATAAAGCGTATTCACTTTGCCTGGCCTGTCCACTATACCCGGACTTCCCCTACTACTTTCTTAAATACAGGTGTCTAAAAATTCATGGCGAATTTTATTCACAATATACTGGTATTAACTCATGTTCCTTTATTTTATTTTTGGCTACCGATCTTCTAGTAGATTATTACTGCCATCGAGTGTGCAGGTCATTAATAGTTTCTTGCGATCATTTCAATGAACTAACAAAATGGTCGCCGTCTTGTTAGGACTTTCCAGGGAGTTTTTATGACAAGTCAGAATCCATGCTCCGTGATATTATTTCCCATTCACTTCCCTTGTACACACTAACTAAATTATATTACATAAAATACCATCAATATTACAAAGTATAGAGTCAAATGACACAAGATTAATAATAAGGATATTACATCCATTACAATACAGATTAAGATCCCGCCAAACACTCATGAACATCATCAACTATAGAACTCGTTACTTTCTTGACAACATAAACTATCATAGACTAGCGTAAGAACTAATATCATCTGTCAATTAACCTATAACAAACTGGTCTCGTCAAATCGCCCTGCGTTACCATAAAATGCAATCAAATGGCCAGACCGATACCAGATATTAACATACACGACTTATCCAGATTCGATAAAGAAATTAAGCCAAAAGAGACCAGGTCATCGATCGAAGCAGCAATCTATACTTTAAGAAGTAAACCATCTAATAACTTTATACTCGGCTCTATATGCGGGTGGTTTGCAGGCATTACTGTCGCAAAGGTTGGGAAAATAGCAGCGTTTGGCCTCGGCGGCGGTATTCTGATGTTGCATTTCGCGAGCGAGTGGGACTATATCCGTGTGAACTGGGAGAGAGTGAGACAGGCGGCTGGAGAGAGTCGAAAACTAACAGAAAGGTTACTCTGTTTCGTCAGACGGAACAGTTCGTACTCGATCGGGTTTGCAGGAGGGTTTTTCTTCGGTGTTGCATCAGCTTGATACGAGAACAAGCGTTCATTAACAAAAGTCAGTAATGATTATCTTGTAATCGTGTCGACGTGGGTATTTTATTTATTATATACAACTTTCTATTGATCAGTATAACTTGATCTCTTATAATAACTGTGAAATTTAAATGAGACCTCTCTTTAGTAAATTATATTACGTGTATAATTATAAACGCATTTAGAAAATGAGTTTAATAAGAAGTAAACAGTGCAAGAAAATTGAAATTTATTCATTTAATTACACAATTGAATTTTAAATCAATATTTGCTTTCCATAGTCATCCAAAGTTACAGTTATCGTCTATAATCATTTCATTTTTGTTATAGTTGCACGGTATAGTATTACCAATATACTATCACCACAGTGGAGTCCAAAAACAACGTTTATTATAAGCCATCAATAGTCACTACCGGCTAATTCCGAAACGAGACAACACAAAAGAGAGTTACAGTGAAGGGTCTATCATGATGTATTTGGCGGTCGGACACAATGATCGTTGTTTGCCTTCTTATTAGAAATATATGTCTATGTCTACGAAGTTACAAATTGTGCCTTAGATAATACATTTTAATAAAAAGCGTAAATATTTTTATTTCCTGTTTTTTTTTTAGAACCATACATTACACTGCAATATGCGAATCTCGTTTAAGATCCGGACTGCTGTTACGTCGACTAAACAAATATCGCTAAAATGAAATGATTGTAGTATGCATGCATATAAAGACATAAGTATGCATACAGATAGATAACGCGTTTGGATATCGCACGAGTCGTTACCTTATACATTTAATTACAACACCATTGTAGCGAAGTCTGGATGTCTACCACACTATCGCGTAATCATCGCTGTGTTTCTATAACCAGATATACTGTACTAACATTCCTTATAAATAAGTACATATGTAGATATAGAAGATCGATAACCTTCAACCTTCAACATATTTTGATCGATCACCATATTATGTCGACACATTTAATTATTTTTTTCATGGAGAAGGATTTATGCTATTCGCTTACTCTAACTCTGCAATAGATGGCGCTGCTATACGTTAACTCTTGTACCATTTCACCAATCAACACAGAAATTTCATTTTGCTAAAACTCTATTTTTATTGCAACAAATAATACTAGTAACTAATAATAACAAATGCGTGGGAAACCGCAGTCAAAGCCAGTTAAATTATTATCTAACCCATTTTAAATATTATTCCAATAACCTCCTGCTCACGAGAAAATGCAGTTCAGATTTGGGCTAGGTACCATTTGAACTGACGATGGCTTAGTAAGCACGCGGCGATCAAATCATCTAACCTTATCAAATTCTACAATAAACTGAGCTTCATGATATAAAATATGATAAAGAAACTGAGGCCTGTCAATAACAGATTTTCTAGAGCATGGAGAACAGAACTTTGGGCTTCGGCAACAAAAGGTTCAACTCGCATGAGGTTTTAATTTTTTAGTTTAGTTTATATTAGTTAGAAAATACTTAATTTGTAATAAATTAATGATGAATTGAGGACATAGATATATAGTAATATTATAAGTATACAGTTTAAAAACAAGATTAAAGATATTATAAACCAATAGAACTATAAATTAAACATCTTATCCAATACATAAATGTTTCATATATTATAGTTTGTGACTGCGAGTGACGTCAGCCCTCTAACAAAATGGCGGCACACTTGTTAGAACTTTCCAGAAAGTTTTTCTAACATTGCAAAATCCACTTTAGTACACGTTACCCGAAGTATACCACGCAAAATTCCACCAATACATAGTTTAAATGAGGTCATCTCAGATTTGTGAAAAAAAATGACTACATAACAAAACCGCGACTAAAACTTATCTAATACATTAAAATCTGTTCATACGTTGTTCAGTTTTTTAGGGTATACTTCAAGCCTTTATTTGAAAGTAGGTGATCTGATTAGCATTGTTTATATAAGAGGATTTATTTGGAAATCCGTAACCAGTTCTCATTGTAAAAATGTTGATAGGATGCGACGCGATGTTCTTAGAGATGCTACAATTTTGATTGCAGGCAGAGTAGATAGCATGGTAGCCTTACCATGGTCAGGCTACGAAAATATATTAGCTCCTTAACGGTTATGACACCGATTAGTAAATCCAATTTTCCGTTAGGGATAAAATTCATGATCCTATTATATGTGTCGCAATTTTAGCCTATCCTAATAATTTACGTTAGTTTTCAAAATCTTCAAATTTTGTACATGTGAAATACGAAGATCATAAAAAAAAACCAAAAACCTTATGAACGGCAATATTTGAACTTGGTTTTCGGTGTGTAAAAACTAGGAATCTTAAAAAAAGTAAATATGTTATATGAGCAATTCAAATTGAATTTAGCTCATTTAGAAATGTAACGACTCATATATCTCTTTTCCACTGTATATATTTTCATTTTTATTTTAATTAATTCAAATAAATTACAGATACCAATTAATATGAGGACTTTTACCCACTTATTTCATTAAACATATTTCGCTATGTACGGTCGTATCGGACAAAAGGTTATATATTCAGATATTGTTAGATTTTTTTATCAGTATTGTGAGCCACCTCCGAATGACTCACAAACTATAGGGATGATTTGCTGATTCCGAAGTTGAACTTGAAGAACAATGAGGTTTTCTCGCAATAAAAGATTTGATACTAGTGGAGCAGCGAAGGATGCGCTCGTATGCAGACACGTTCAAAACAGGCTACTATTCGATTACTATTCACTATCTAACGATGACTAACTATTAATATTACTATGACGACGACTATTAACGATGACTCTATTACGCGGTTACTATCTATTACTAAAGACGACTGCTCTCTATGCCGCCCGCGCCTGAATGTCCCACGTTCCAGGCCTTGCTTATACGGCCCCGGGGTCGCTTGCCTGACACTGGTGATGCTCCTCCATTCAGAGCACTTAATAGCCACGCAACAGCGTCAAGGCTCGGCTAAACACAGGGCGGGACGGGCGCAATGAGTTTCTTTCGCTTGCTCTTTATTTCAAAAACTATTTTACAATTATTCGTAAGGCTAACATCTTATAATACTTTATACTATTTCTAGATAGTTACACTATCAGTATGTATAACTACACCACATATAACAATAATAACAAGATGTACGTATAACTATTTCTAATTATAATATCATATACGTATATACTATTCTATATTGTAAAATAAAACACGATCCAATACATATATTTAATTATGGACAAAGCTATCTAACTACTATCAAAGCTATGCACTATTTGTATAAATCACTATAAAACTAAGCACAATTAAATATACATCACTAATTAACACAAATCACTAGAAATTGTCGCTAAAAAGTATAATCCACGTAATATATCAGTCTGTGGTAACGAGCATGCGCGGAATACTAACCGCTACTTTACATCTTTACTACACAATGCACCAGGGTTCATTTGATCGTAAATGCATAACAGATTTTTTTTATAAAACATTATGCACATAATACTATTTCTGACTAGATGTAGCACTAACTCCGATTTTTGTATTTTAATTCTTTGCGACCCTAAGAAGGAAGTAGAAGTAAAGTTATCTTCTTCAATTAATAGAACTTTCCTTATACTTAATAATGCAATAACAATTGAAGTCTTCAAGTTGCATAGATATAACAAACAAGATTTAATAATGCATTTTATAATTAATAACTGTGCCCGCGGCTTTGTCCGCGTGGAATTTAAAACAAAAAACAGTTTTTCGTTTACTTAGATTTTTTTTATATTATAGGAGGCAAGCGAACAAGTGTATCACCTGTTGTTAAGTGATCACCACCGTCCATAGACACTTGCAACACCAGGGGAGTCGCAAGTGCGTTGCCAGCCTGTGTTTGGGGATGGGGGAGAGGGAAGAGGAGCGGAAAAGGGGTGGTGGGCCTCTGGCACTCTCACTGACCGAACGAAACGCAATAATACAAACACTATTACTTCAAGTCGGTTTTCTGTGAGAGGTTGGTTCTACCCCGGGCGAGCCGACCCATTTATGCTGAAACCAGTAATAGCTTCAGTGTGGCTCTACCACCTTCAAAAATATATTATACGTTATATAATATCTTGTTTTGTAAGAGATTTCACTGCATTTATTTACCTACTCTTTTCTCGTACTTAATTCGAATCGTTATTACAAATTACAATAACTTTTGATAGAGTTAACCGATTTTAATGAATCAAAGATTAAATGTTATTCGAGGATATGCCATATAATTTTGTTGATGACGTTTTATCGTGAATGCAGTACTTTATTAGTATGCGTGTTCAAGCAGACAGACAGACAGAGATTTCTTAAAAATGTTTTTGAAATGTATTTTATTACTTATTCCTAGACACCTGCAACAATTTTTTTCATAAAAATCTAAAAAGTACAGACAGACACGTTACATTTACGTTCTATTATATGTACAGATTCACAGTTCTTTAACAAGGTTGCTTTATCTTTATATTATCATAAACCAGATGATATCAGATTCAGTGTGATTAGAGATAGATAAGTAGCGACATCTATAGTAATGAACGATTAGCTTTTCATGACGTACGCGAATACAATCACATTACCGATTTGCCGGATAGTGAGTTCAAGCACCATGTCAAACGGGGTTCAGTGTCTAAATGATATTATAGGGTGGATCAATATGTGAACGATCGTGACGTTTGGAAATTATGCCAATCTCTATGCATTCACCAAAAACAAATGTAACTATTTATGTTGTAAAAATATGTATCATGAAAAGAGATACCAGATCGAGTTTGTTGCCGGTTCTACGCGACGACTGAGTTGTTTTCCGAACCGGTTGTAGTTTTGTTGTTCATAAGCGCCTTTTCACAGTCTAAATAGAATAAAGTTTTTTTGATTTTGCGTGATATTTTAATTTCCTCATAACATTTACGTTCTTCCCCGCTCTGTGGAGTTTACAATGAAATAAAAGTGAGATATATTGTATCCCAGGTATATTGCGCTGTATTTAACTGATTGAGTTGAATGTTATTCAAGTCCATTATACAAACACATTGATACACCTAAATATGTTCTAACATTTGATCTTATCTGACGTCGGCGAACTTGCGAAACCTAGAGAGGGACTGGCTCTCAAGTGCATGTGCCGGAACACACCTATAGGAGCCAAACCAAACTAGTATTTTAATATTTAATACTCTTTCTAATAATGCCTACCGCCATGAAACATCATCGCGACATTTTCCTCCACTGATTAAAGATTTTATAGATTTAACAAGGAAACAATATCCATATATCTAAAGTATAAGTCAGAAAGTACGATAAGCGAGAACGAGGTTGGTTGGTTAGTTTGTGTGCCCGAAACGCGTTATATGGGACCAAGAACGGGTTGGCTGCTGTAAGAAGACCGAGCACTATCGAGAATGTCAACGTCGCACCATGCCACGTGTTTAGAACCGATTCACCGGTGTCGAGCAGTCAAGCAGGCTGCAAGCACGATAAACTTTGCATTCACCATTTCAATAAACAAATCATCCCAAATACGTTAACATACATACCGTACGTACACATGTAATGGAAGGGCTTTGTTCTTTTCCCTTATTTTTTCGATTTGGTTAGTTAGTTTATTCAGATTTGCTTTAGTGAAGCACACATGTAGGTGCACATGTGTGCCTCGTTAATTCATATATGTATAATTAGCGTAATTAGATTCGCGAATTTTCATTCAAGCCCAAACTGAGCTTCGGTCAATATTGCGCCCTTGATCTTGTTATCATACGGCTGAACACCACCCAAGCCGAGGTTTGGCCACTTGCACGCCCTTAAGGTTGCTGCCATACAGCTGAGCGCCTTAAGCGGTCGCTCAAAAGCGCTGTGAAGCTGTGAAGACCCGTCAAGTCAACAGCGTATAGTCAGTTCGAAAAAAGCCTCGTGTCTTAGTCGTATTGTCGGCTTCCTACACAAACGGGTATCCTTTTTATAAGAGTTGTTTAACCTGTATTGATTCTAAGTATACTTTCGTTCATTAAATATAGCGCACATTTACATTTGTGGAAAACTGGAACGTACTACTATTTACCATTGGTCCCCAAATATTGTAATTACTGTCACTTATCTGCAAATACGAATTTGTAAAGAATTACAAATTACCTGACCCATTCGTTGTGATGAACCTTAATAATAAATTAATTTCTAAATCTTTGCCCTATTTATGGTGCGGATGACACAGGGCGAGAGTACAAACGACACGCGTTCACAGTGGAATCGTGCTGCTGAATTTGCGACGTCAGTGGTAGCCACCACATTTTTATCAATACGTAATAGATAAATTGATTCACAAGGAAGGTTTAGGTATATAATTTGTCAAGGTTTTTATTTTATTATCAGGGCGGGACAATGTCCGCCGGGTCCGCTAGTTTAGAATAATTGAAAAAAATGGAAAAAAAATATTATGATCAAATGTGCAAAAAATAAAATATTTAAAACGAATTATTAATTGAACTCGCGATTGGTACATGTTTACTCAATTTTACTCAACATGGAATTATATTGGACAGCTGATAAATTCTTGTTCATTAGTAAAACAGGCTGAGTTCAAATTCAAATTCAAAAACACTTTATTCAATTTAGGCCCTAAGAAGGCACTTATGAACGTCAAAACTACCACCGGTTCGGAAAACAACCCAGTCATCGAGAAGAACCGGCAAGAAACTCGATCTGGTTTATCTTTTTAACAAATATATATAATATTTAGAATAATAATATATTCTATATAATAGTAAATTTCACAAACGTTTTTAATGGATGCACAGAGATGAGTCAATTCCAGACATCACCTTCGTTCACATATTGATCCACTCTATAATAGCCTTATGACACCAAAACCCGCTTGACATGGCGCTTAAATTCATAATCCGGCAAATCGGTAATATCCTTTGGGACTTTGTTGTAAAATCTAACACTATTTCCCAAAAAACTGTTACTGGTTTTACTAAGTCTAAAACGTGGGACAACCTTTAATTTGAGGACCCCATTGTAATTTTGAATCTAGTGTGATACCCAAAAATACAGTATTATCAACTAACCCTACAAAATTCCCTTCGATCTTAATGCTACTATCAATCTGAGTTCAAATACTATTATTTGTTGAACATTTAATTACTACAGACCGCGATAAACTTTTTGACCGTTGTAAATATAGATACCCATAACACAAATATAGGTGTTGTAGGTAGCTATACGTCTTCTATACTAACATTATAAAAAGGTAAAGTTTGTGAATTTGTGACGTTGTAGGGGGATATCTGGATCTACAGAACCGATTTTGAAAATTCTTTTAGAATAGAAAGCAACGTTATTTGTGATTGTCATAGGCTATATATTAACCCGAAAAATGAAAAGACCTTTTTTGTGGAAGTCTGATTTGCAAAGTCGAAGAAAAAACGTTCGAACGAAAACGTTTCTTACGAACGCTGCCTTAACGATATAAGAGATATATGATTGAGTTCTAGAGAAAAGTTGTAGACCTTAATAAAGCCTACAGAAAAGTCAGCGACAGCATATGTGTAACTTTTATATTTAGCACGGGTCAGCTAGTATATTATATGTATAGCATCAACTCAACTTAAGGATAAATAAATGCCAGCTGAATAACATCTTAACTTTTTTTTTGTATGACACTCTTTACTATATTATGCGCAAACTCGAACTGACGGGTATATTCAAAGCTGCCAAAAAAAGACGAGCACTATAAGTTATCTGTATATTGGAATTAGTATATCTAAATTATATAGTACTAGCGCGCCCGGCAGACGTTGCCCCGCCCTGATTATAAAAAAAATCCTTGACAAATTATATACCAAAACCTTCCTCATGAATCACTTTATCTACTGGTAAAGACCGCATGTCAATATCTGTTCAGTAGTTTTTGAGTTTATCGCGAACAGACAGACAGACAGACGCGGTAGGGGACTTTGTTTTATACTATGTAATGATTATGACTTTGAAAGCTTATGCTGATGTAGTGCTTTGTAGTTGCTTGATGTTGTGTTATCTTTTGACGCTATAAACCTATCCTTATTGCATGAATTTTTATTTTCATTTTATATTTCTCGAAAACTACAATGAAACGTAAAATGATACGGCAATTCAGAATAATCTTATTCTCTTATATAATTTAAAGAATCCTGAAAGTCGGAAAATCTGTTTTTTCTCAGACAAGGTTTTAGGATATCAGTTTTACTGTAACTTACCACTTACGACGAGTTTAATTATAAAGTACTTATAGTCCGCTGAAGCTGTTAAAGCCTTACTAGGCCAATAGAGCAGTCAGTTCGAAAAAAATAAAATAGGAAGTACTTTATTGAATGTATTTCGGACAAAGTCACGGCAGATTGCTAGTTGTAGTATTAGAATGAGATATATAAATGTATTTTAAATACAAATATATATAAATTCGATCAATGAAGTACGTTACAATATATGCACAGGGAAACATTGGGATTTATAAATATATACCAGATTAGCTGTACGCGACGCTATCAAAACATAGTTGTGATAAGAGACTAATTGCACTGATAAAAATGAGTCAACTGAGAGCGGCTAACGGAAGTATATTTCTTGTTAGTATAATTCTAAATATATCAATACCTACTGAATTTTATATAGTACAAGAAATATCTGCACATATATATAAATCAGATAATATGTGGTATATCTATATATATATATATATATATATATATATATATATATATATATTCCAATTATCCAATATTCCAATAATCTGTCAATAAAGTTATTAGATTAAACCAATGATAAATATATAAAATCTAAGATAATCACAACATAAAAATTAATTTCGATAAATTAAAACCCATATTAAATAAAATATTATAGAAGAAACAATCTAAACTATAGCATTAATTATATATTATATTTTACAGTGAGACCCATACCTCTGGCGACACTCGCGCCCGTCGTTGAACAAGACAGAGTCCCACCAGACCTCAAACCAAAACCACCAGAACCAATTCAAATCAATTCGTTCAAACCGGACGATACGAATATTTATGAAAAGCCATTCATACCAAAACCGATACCACATTCACCGAAAATATCGCCATCATCTATACCAAACCCCAATCCTAGTGTAACAACTAACAAACCTTCAGAAACTGGATATCCTAATTATGGGGGTTATTTGTATTCCGTGCCCGGGTTTTCTGCTTTCCAACCTGTTTCCTTTCCCGGCATCGTACAACCAAATCCAGCACCCATTCATTCTGAAAGTAACAGAGAATATATTCCATTTCCTTCAATGGCTCCTAAAGAGCCTGTTGTAGAAGAAAAGATTACTGAAGCATCGAATGAGAAATGTCAAACAGATTTTGAAGAACATTTCACTCCTGAAGTAATACCGGCGGTTTCTATAGTAGAAAGCAATAAAGTAGAACCAAAAATGAGCATCACATCCCTTGCGCAGAGCTCTGGAAATACGGTGGCCGTTCCGTCATCGTCTGTGTTACCTTTATTAACTCAACCTACAGTAACTTTATCAGTACATAGTATGATTAATATGCCACCACAAACGACTACGATTACGTCATCACAAGATATGAAAAATATTGTATCGCCGGTTATAAATACTACATTAACGCAAAATATTTCAAATATACCTTTACCTACTTCACATATTCCTACGCATAAAACAGATACTCTACCCTTACAAACATTGGCGAAACTATTATCACCAAATATGATCAACCAGTCTTCATCGAACGTAAGAAATATTACTTCACATAACATTGGCCAGAAGTCATCACAGATTCCGGTCACATCATCAACACCATCTTCGGCTAATATGCTATCAATGAACACTGTAACGCCACCACCACGAATCATAACAACAGTACAACCGCAGCCAATATCGACTTTACCGCCACAAGCTAGCACTGTTACTATACCATTCCAGTCCCCACTAACAGCACACTCACAGCCTATAAAAGATACAAAAAAGAAACCAGAAAGGTTCAGTCTGAAAACAAGTATTCCAATAAGTAAAATTGACATGAAATGTGTTAATCCACCCGATCCTGGCTTTCAGAATTCAGCGTCAAAAAAGCCAAATTTAAATACAACTCCTATAAAAAGCGATACTCCAGCAAAAATTGAAATACAAAGTAATATAGTAATAAAATCAGCTACAAAGGAATCAGAAATAAAATCTGATCCTAAGCCGATTTTCATGGCGAATAATAGTATTTCAGCATTACTGAATGCGGCCGAGGTTATAAACCAAAACGAAGCACAGTTTCGTATGCCAGAATCGAGGCAGGACGTACGCGAACTAAAAGATCTCAGCCCATCACATAACCGATACAGTTCCACTAATAGTAATAACGATAGAAAAGTAACATTTGCAAATAAATCACAAGATACTTATAACGAACAAAAAAATCAAATACTTTTCATACAAAATAAACCTGCAAACCCTAAGATGTTACTAACTATCCAACAACAAAACCCTCAAGTCCTACTACAAAGAACAAATTTCGATCCAAAAAACCAACAAGCTCCTTCACGGTTATCAAGTCCGAGCAAAAAATGTAAAGAAGATGTTATATGTGATAACACAACATCCAAAGTGGTAGCATTGAAGAGACTGCACCAAGACAATTATGATGAGAACGATTTTGAAAATTTGATAACTGAAAATCAAATTTACGGTAACAAGATAGTCGTGAAGGAGAAATCGCAAGGTACTCTACAAGAACAGGATTTAACAAAGAACAAAACGTCAGATAAACAGCAATCTGAAGCAAAGAACGTTGTCTTACAATCAAATTTTTTATACTTAAGTAACGTTCAATTCCCAGCTAACTTGATGATGATTAAAAATAATACGAAATTAAATCAATCCTGCGATACTAATATAATCAAAGTAACGTCAAATGAAAATAAAACAACTAATGAAATTAATATTGTTCATAATCAGACTAATGACGCTGACGTTAATAATCCAAAACAAACTAAAACAAATATATCTTCAAAAGAAATCCACGTTTTAAAATCAAATAACAACGTACTACAGACAACATCAAACAAAAACAACAAGCCGGATATCGTTATACAAGCAAATCAAAAAGTAATAATGAATCCTCAAATAGTCTATCAAATGCCAGCAATAGAAAGCGATAATAAAGTCAATCAAACTTTTACAAATAGACAATATGCTAATAACATTCACATAAACGATACTACGAAACAGTTTGAAAATACGAAAAATGATAAATTGTACATAGCATGCCCGTATCAAATGGACGCTAAGTTACAACCTAAAATTGTAATAACTAACATAAGACCGAAAGTTTTTAAATCAGATGAAATTAGTGCATTAGACGTTTATGAGAAGAAAAAAGAAATGAAACGTTTAAAACACTTATCAAAAATTGCAAAAGAAACTCAGAGAATTGACAGGAAATACGAGAAAAGCGATATTTCAAGGAATATAGTAACAGCTCAAAATATGAAAGCTGAGATTTTCGAAGAATTTTCGCATAATATGAAATGTTATAAGGAAACGAGTGACAGCGATAGCGATTATGATGAAGCTGATTTGAGAAATTATGAAGCTATTATAAAAGAATTTGGATCTTCAAAAGTGTACGATAAAGGAAAAGTTAATTTCCTTGCAAGTCTGAATTTGACCACAAAAAATGGCTATAAAGGTAAGCTTAATGTTTTCATCCAGGATTAAAATATTAATCAAAAATGATAATGAACTCCAGGAGTAAGTTTCTCTATACGTTTAACGATATTTGAAATTCAAATGAAATCAAATCAAAAATACTTTATTCAGTTTAGGCCCTAATAAGGCACTTATGAACGTCAAAGACTACCACCGGTTCGGAAAACAACCCAGTCATCGAGAAGAACCGCAAGAAACTCGATCGGGTACATTTTTTTAACATATATTTCCAATACATCATACAATAGCTTTTAGTGGATGCACAGAGAGGAATCAATTCCAGACATCACTATCGTTCACATACTGATCCACTCAATTCTACTCCTTTTGACACTAAAACCCATTTGACGTGGCGCTTAAATTTACAGTCCCGTAAATCGGTAACATGCTTTGGGACTTTATTGTAGAACCTAACACTATTACCTAAAAAACTATTACTGGTTTTGCTAAGTCTGAAACATAGGATCACCAGTTTATTACAGTTTCTAGTATTTAGATTATGCCGGTCTTTTACTAAGATGTTATATCTATATATTTCTGGAGTTTAGTAATTATTTAATAAAAATTACAGATAAAGAAATGGAGCGACAAGAAAGGATGTTAAGGATGGATTCTGTGGCAGCAGCTTGCATAGCAGCAGGGCGGCTCGACAAGCTCGCAAATAACGCTATCAAACCTTCATTACCAACGACGAAGACATTACAAGTCACACTGAAAACAGAAAAAGCTGACCAAGTAGAAGAAAGTGGGAGAACTTTACGTAGAAAACAGGTGTTTCTGTCGCAAATGAAACTCCTCCAAGTATCAACTCAATACAAAGAAGGCAAGTGTTTAATTTTTTGCATCTTAAACCATTGGATTAATATTCTAAGTAATGTTTTACTTCCTGTTATAGGGTTTCGTATTAGGCATACAATAGAGCATTAGCTTGTCAAAATGTGCTATTCTGTTGACTCCTCCATTATTACTTCAAGCTAATATAAATCGTACGCTATTACTAAGTTACAGTCCACGAGGCGTAAGTTAAAGCGTGAGTGCAAAATACATGACGCAACTCCGCCGCGCACCTTCCACACATCACCTATTGTACTGGTAGCAGCGTTACGTGTTTCATTCTTAATTTTTTTTCAAATTTATGTTATACGAAAACCCTTAAATAGCAAAGAAAAAGAATTTTTTTGTAATTTAAATAGTTACTTTAAGGACATGAACGATAAAGAGATATCAAGTGTCACGTCATTATTAAATATTATTTATTGATCTCTGATTTTTTTTTTTCGAACTGACTACGTTATTGGCCTAGAAAGGTCTTAACAGCTTCACCGGACTACAAGATCTCTGACTTCTCAGTCACACTTACATAATATCTACATATACTCATCAGTCATATATATCATAGCTGGCCTTTATTTTAACAATTTTTGCTTATTTAGTTTTATTTTATATTGAAACTAGAGTAACTCTCCCACTTATTTTATGTACCTACCTAAAACATAATATTTTTTTTGTCTGACTCTGCTTTTTGTAATCACTTACACAAATCCAAAGCTCATAAGCTGAGCGGATCGCGGACAATATCAACGTATTTTTATCATTCCACTGAATTTATTTTCATGGAAAATTGAGAAACTCCACGTATTATTGAAACTTTTATAGGCCCCTAGCATTGCAAGCAATCAGATTAATTAAAATTGTGTCCTACCTTAAACTTTATTGGCCGTCAACTTTTCCAGTTACAATCAATGATATTATAACTAAAAAGCTGTAGATACGTTACCTATCTGATATTTTGACAAAATCAATGACACCATAACGCACACATACGTAAAGTAATATTGTAACGCCACACTGTCTTAGATAAAATGTGAAGGTAAGATGGCATATTCTCAATATCGGTGGTGAAAAAGACATAGTTATATGTTGTTAAGAGACGGGCGGATTGACGGGGCAGCCGTCAAAAATAAGCTAGTTAGCCAAGATTTAACAAGGCGCTGTCCAAGCGCTTGTGACATATATAATAATTTAACGATTATTTCAGAATATGAAATAACCTGGCAGAAGATCCTTATAGACAGAAAAAGGCGACACGGAACATTGGAAACTGACAATAAAGTTAAAATGGCTAAACGAATCCAAGATATCGATGCAAATAGTCAACTCCAGTTGTTGACTGAAATAAAAAAATGTGTCAACGAAAATAATAACCTTATTAAAAAGAGATTAGATTCGGTTTGCAGTGGCAACGTCGAAGACAGTATCCGAATTTTGGCCGAAAAGAACTTTTCCGAATTAAACAGGCTATCAAAAATGGCCGACAGAAGCGTGAAACTGTTCAGCGGGCAAGATATGAAAAAGAGAGACCTCAACCCGGGATTCGACAGTGAAAACATCCAGAGAAACTTGGGTACCGTGGAGAAACACTACCAAAGCATAAACATACCGAATATATCCAAGATAATTACATTGAAATCGGTGCAAGATAATTTGAAAGTTACCACAACGCAAGCGACATCTATGGACGAACCACAAAATTCAGCGGCCGGAGTGAACGAGATGTTTGAAAGTGCTTCAACAATTAAAGATAGGAATTCGGATGTCAGTTGTCAAGCGGATGAGATATGGCCCGGTGTTCACATTATCGCGAGGATGTATAAAAATTATAACGAAGGTAATTCTAATATATTTTTGACAACGTTAGAATATTAATACTAAAATAAACGAAGCTATTAAATCCAAAGGGACAATTAAATACATTTATATCCATGACTATTCAAACAACATTCAGTGAATTATATTTTTATTTATCTCAAAATTGTTGATTATATTTGCCATCTTATTTTCTTTAGTTTGTTTTAGTTTTTATAGATGTATCCATTTTCACTTTTTCATTCATGTTCTATTTTTTTATTAACTATATTCACTAGGTGCCTAGAGCTTCACATTTAATATTTTCGCTACGAATTATTTCCGAACAAGTTTGGACCTTTAGTCAACATTGAATAGAATGATATAGTTTTATAATTCCAGATCTAAAACCTCAAATTTAGAAATATTCACAAATAGTTTCAGCCAATATAAAGAGGTGGTAAAAATCATACAGAGGCGGTAGAGCCATGCTAAAGCTATTACTGGTTTCAGCATTGAATGGGTTGGCTCACCTGGGGTAGTACCACCCTCTCACAAAAACACCGACGTGAAGTAACAGTGCTTGCAGTTGCAGTCGCGTTTCGATCAGTGAGAGCGCCGGATAACCCACCTCCCCTCCCCCTCCCTAAAACACAAGGGTGGTAACGCACTTTCGACTCTTCTGGTGTTGCAAGTGTCTATGGACGGTGGTGATCATTTAACATCAGGTGACCCACCTGTTCGTTTGCCTCCTATGATATAGAAAAAAGAAATTTATTTAAATAATAGTTACATATTATAAAACAAAGTCCTCTGTTACATCTGTCTGTCTGTTCGTGATAAACTCAAAAACTACTAAACGAATTTTCATGTGGTTTTCACCAGTAGATAAAGTAATTCACGGGGAGGGTTTAGATATACATTTTGTCAAGGTTTTTTTATTATCAGGGCGGGACAACGTCCGCCGGGCTCGCTATTTTAAGATAAAGAGAAAATTAGAATCGTACATGTTATATTACTTTTTTGTTTTTATTTTATTTTAACCATTTCATTAAGTTATTTGCTCTAGCATATAATACGCAGTAAACACCTATAATTAAGGTTGCACTTATATAGAGTCTATTCTTTATTAATGGAACTATGTATTAGTCTTTCGTAGTGTAAAACTTGTTTATGCTTCAAATAAATAAATATTTTCAATATCTTTCTATTTATTTCTCTTTTACAGCTCGAAAAAGGGAGGTAGCAGAGCTTCAACGGCGCAACACCAGCTTACGCGTAGAAGGAGTCCACATAACACGAGCGGCTGCTTGCGAGTCGGACAGAGCTCAAGTGCTATTAGCGGAGAGGCAACACCTAGCTCTAGAAGAGAACAGACTGAGGGCGTCAATCCAACGGCTGCGCACGGCAATTGAAATCATTAGAAATAGTTGAACTGTTTGTTTCCAATATTAGGCCTTTATTACTTTCATTGTATATAGTAGAATATTTTTACATAACAATGGGTATATGGATGACGTTATGCAAAATAATAGAAAGTCAATTAAGCTCTTTGAATGTAAAACAAATTTCGACACTTTATTTATAGTTATAGGATTGAAAAGGAACTGATTATTTTTATATAATGTAGGAAGGGAAAGAGAAGCTGTCCATCTTAAATGTAAATGTTCAATACAGTTTGTACTAGTGATGTCAAACTAATCCGCCGCGGGTAAGTTATAACATATATAAATTAAATATTTATTATTTAAAACACGGAGAATGTCACTAATAATAACAAACAAGTGCGAAGACGGGGACACAGCTAGTGTATCTATAAAATCCGATAGAATAGTATGCCCGCGAAACTAATTGTCACTTACGATAGAGAAATTATCTAAAAGCAACAAAAGAGAAAATGTACTTTTCTTTTAAATAGTGACATTTATATGTTATTGGACTATATCAATATATTCGAAAGCTACTATGTTCACAGATCCAATAAGCGAATTATTTTACTTTTCTTTTTATCTGTCTCTTATTCCTAATTTGTAGATCAAGTTATGTATTTATTAATTAGTCAACTAGACCCTATTACTAGAGGATTTAGTTAGAAGGAAATGAAGGAAAATCATAAAACAATTCACGATTTATTTTCAAATGCAATTTAGCAGCATCAATTTAAACTATTTAAAATTTATAGTCAGTCAACTAGGTCCAATATTGACAAACGCCGCAGCATGCATGAACCGTGTACTTTCTGGGAATACACGATGGAGACATGAGGAAAAGTGTCTCAACACAAGGGCTCCCTTGTGTTCCATCAAGGAGATTTACCGCAAAGCACAAACACATAGATTGACCTGTGTTATTTTATTTCTTGAACATTTAACCGAGCTATTTGCGCTAAATCTCAACGGAACGCAACTTCTTTAGACTGAAAATTACAACTTAGATGATGCTACGGCGTTGACCAGTTTTCAGAACTAGTTGACTTCTATACATTTCAAATGTTTTAATTACATGCCTATTTTTCAAACCGTAATTTGATGAATTACTTTATGATTTTCCTTGTATTTCGTTACAATTAAAATATGCAATTTATCTGTGGTCAATTAATTTGTTAACATAACCAAAACTAATTTACAATAACGTAAGTAATACTATTCGTAACGAAATTTAGTTTTTAAGAAATAACTTATTTTAGATAGGTATTTATAAGTTACAAGTTATGCTTAACATATAATTATCCTGTGATTAATAATGTAATCGTGTATTTAAATTGTCGTTGATTTGTATTTAATTTTATTAATTATTGTAAATGTATAGATCAAGATGTAAAAGTTATCAATACATCTATTTTATTAGTTCTGTACCAAAACATAATTAAAATCTTGTTTTTTTTAAATATTCTTTAACTCATCAAATACTGAACGAGTTTTTGGCGGGATCTAAGTCTGTCATGTAGTGGATATTATACTTCATTCATAATCTTATGTTATTTGACTCTATATTTTGTAAAATTGGTGGTGTTTTGCGTAATATAGTTCGGTTAATGTGCATAAGTGAAGTGAAGAGCAAATAATACCACGGAGCTGAACATGAACTCTGAGGTGACACAAAAACTCGCTGGAAGGTTTTAACATGGGAGCCACAATTTTTTAGGACATTGAAACAATCACATGACACCATTGATATATAAAAACCCAAGATGCACAGCTAACGTCTCAAAACCGCCCGCATAAAATGAGTGCAAAATGGATTATAAGATTTTATTAGTTTTTGTACACTGCTTTGTAAAAACAACTTTAAATAATTCGCATAACCACATAGTACATTAGTACATAACGTAACATACGTAACATTTGTACGTAGGTACACTGGTGAATTTTTGATCTAGCGGTAAACTGCGCTCCCGTACACCAGACTAGGCCCTCTTCGGCAGCGGCTCAAGCCTAGGTCTGTTCCCTCGGCGTGGAGCCCTTGGGTACGCTGCTCGCGCGAATACAGTAACACAAATCTCTCATCACTGCAACAATATTACACATATCACTTCCACACATGCACGTACACATACATGAAAGTGGAAGGTTTTTTTCCTTAGCGAACTAAATTAGTTCAGAAAATTTACCCGATACAAAATACATACAAAAGTTAATGAGGTACACATATATATTTCACTAACCCATATACGTATGAATACGTAGTTTAGTTTAGGGTTAGCTCAATTAGATTAACGTAGTTGCGTAACCTAGACAACAAACCAAGCCGAGGTGTGCCGTGCACTCTTGAGCTAGTTGTCAGAATCAAATTGGCTGAATGTCTTAAGCGCTCACCGTAGTAGCCCGGTGAAGCTGTTAAGGCCTTGCAAGACCAATAGCGTACAGTTCGGAAAAAAAGGTAATTTTTTGAGGACGGTTTCGAACGTTACTTTTGTTTGAAATCGTGCATCTTGGGTGTTTATATATCAATGCAGGACACTTGTAATATTATTATCTACTCGACAATGGCAGTAATAATATGGAAGATTGATTGCCAAAATTATAATTTAAATATCTGAAACAGATGTTAACAGAAACTATATTAACCTAATTAAAAATAAGACGCACTGTTTTACAAGGAAAATGAATACTAATTGTCAATTATTTCACAAATATTGCAATAACTAATAATTTAATCAAACCGTACACATTTAGACCATAGGATTATTGATATCGTATATTATTAAACATTGTAAATAATTATATACGTATTTAGGGAAACTTCTGTCTGTATAAAACTTCTGTCAAACGATTTCTAATGTACTGATTTGAAAAAGAAACTGGACTATTTATTTATTAAATACCATTAATTAACATTTTTGTATTTATATGAATTATTGATAGATACAAATTATGCATTTCAGTTACTTATAAGATTATTTGTGTGCATTATTATTAATTACATATGTACTTCGCCAATATTTTCTTCGATACGTTAGGCAAAGGCCTTTAATTAATACTGCTATAGAAGCAGCACAGATTATATGTAATCTAAACAAGACAAAGTCTTTGTAAATAAAATATAAAATAGGACCTTGTCCATAATATAATTTCGTATAAAAATACGTGCAATATTTTAACATGAATAATAAAAGCAATGTAGGAGATTAAGAAAATAAAACAGTTTGTATATGATTGTATTTTATTTATTCTGTAATTTCACAACCGTTTTTTTTAATATATACTTAATTATCATTTATATCCACATCCAAGTCACTAGAGTTTTTTCAAATCACATCAAAGTTTGTTTTAGTGTCCCGTCAATTTTATACACCATACAAATTGCGAGTTCTTGGTTACAAATAAATAATTATCCGCCATCTTTATTATTCCAATGGCTTTATTCAACATTTGTGTAGTTTTGACTGAACAAGTAAATAAAAAAAACTAAGTATTATTTATCAGCTCTTATCCCAACAGCATAGCACTGTACCGGCCACGATGAGCACTATACCCAGAATCGAACCTGTAATAAAGTCGTTAATTATTAACTAATGAGGGACACACGGGTCCGCTGATAAGTGCATGTGCACTCAACAAGCAGTGAATTAAACAAATAACAAAAACAAATAGAAAACATTAACTGTACTCGGGGCTCTACTGGCGTGAAATATAAAATTACTGCTATAGTGGTTAATTTATGAGGAAGAAATTATTATTATTACGTAAAAACGTCCATTGTGATTTAAATATAAAAATTAGATTGATTATTTAGATATATTTATTTAATTATTAATACGTTAGTTGAGTACTTCGAATTTTACATCGACTTAGTTTATATTTTATGTTTAATATGCCTAATATAATAAAACATACTAAAATGTTTTAACAGAAAATGCTTATGAATAAAAGCAATATAAATCGGTTAGACGACTTGTACGAACCCCTGCAATATGTAAGGATATATATACTTACTGGCGTCTAAAGGTTGGTCGGTTCCTATCGCAGCACCAGTCAACGCCGTGAATGCAAACGCAGCGCTGTTAGCTGTAGGGACAGCCACAGATAGAGGAGCACGCTGTATCGCTGCTAAGTACACTAATGAACCTGTCTGGTTGATCAGCCAGGGCACCACATACTAAAACAACATAATAACACATAATAAAGTACACAACATACATGTAAAACAAAAAAAATAAAGTTTCTGTAAATTTATTTATATTTATCTCCATAAAAAAGAAAGTCCGAAACGCAAACAAATTATAATTAAAAATTGATTGAAACAATTTTCACGAGACATCTTTTTTTAAGTGTTCTATTGGCCTGACAAGCCGGACTAGTAAGGTGAGGTCTTAATGCACTTCGCTGCTTGGCAACAAGCCCTAGGGTGCCAGAGTGGCCCAACCTCGGCTTGGGCTGTTGCCTTGGATGCAACAATGCGAATCTGTCTAAGCTAACTATTCAAACATATAATAAGTACATGTGTACCGGCATGTGAGGGCCTCATGAATTCAAACGTGTATTCGTGTCTGACAACTAGGCTAATCTGAAGTAATTCAGTCCGAAAATAAGGGAAAAACCCTTCCACCATATGTGTAGCTGTGTATGTGTGCACATATGTGGGGGTGATCTGTGATAGTGTTCAACTAGTGAGTGAAAATGTTCAGTGTCACTGTATCGCGATAGCAACATGCTCTAGGGCTCCACTCCGGGGGTATCGAACCTAGGCTTGAGCCGCTACCGAGGGGGGGCGTGGCGAATATCTATAGGCTGTTGGACGACTTTCCAAACTATTATCTAAGCTAATAAGGGATAAGAAGTAAACGCAATATTTAACATTGGTAACTTAAAATTGGTATAGAGGTTAGTAGTATTTAATCCAGACAGAACATATAACAAAATACCGTCATGAGAACAATGTCGCAGGCACCAGCTAGTCTACATATAATTAGACAGATAGTGGTAGGGTAATCTAACTAGATTATACACATACATAGCAAATATATCAGTAAATAATTCACCATCAAGCATTTCGATTAGATAATATATGAGGATTTATAAATGGAAAATTACTTTTATGTTTAGCTTAATATTCCCATAGTATGTAGGTTTGCCTCCGGTCGGATTGATGATAATACCATTTGTATGGTGATGAAGTCCTGATAGTGCTGCTGTCCAAAGAAAAGGGCGCATCTATCATTATATGTTACAGCATCTATATATTTAATGAAAATATAATTCTAACGTGTCTGCATACTCTTTAGATTTTTATGAAAAAATTGTTGCGGTTGTCTGGAATAAGTAATAAAATGCATTTCAACCATTTTTAGAATTACCTGTCTGTCTGTTTGGACACACATCACTGCTAAAGTACTGTGTTCACGATAAAACCTCATAAAGTCATAAAGCATATCCTCGAGTAATATTTAGTCGAGGTTTTATTAAAATCGGTTCTGTCTATCAAAAGTTATTGTAATTTTAATGATAACGCGACTTAAGTACGAGAGAAAAGTAGATAAGTAAAAAGGAAAAGCACTTAATACATTCAGATGATTTTATTAGTCACTGTTTTTTTACATTAGGTCCCACGCGGACGGAGTCGCGGGCACAGCTAGTATATTATATATTGGAAAAAAGAAGCATTTAATAGAACAGTCATGTTTCGATTACCTATGAGCTTCTGTTGTGTCACGTAATTATATTTCATTTAAAAGAAAATTCATCGCTAAAATTACGGACTGAAAATGTTTCTACTTTTCCGTTAGTTTTAGTTAGTGCACCTTTTTTTACAGTTGTAGAGTGGCCCTCCTTTGATTTGTCGTGTTTCGAAATCAACAAGTGTGTATTTGACTGTTCAGACGCTTAAAAATGACGTAACAGCGAGGACGGCCCATAGATTGTAACCCTCTTACTTCCAGATCCCTTAAAATCAGACATCTTGTCGTGCTGCGGTAGAAAAAAAAAATTTCTGATAGATAAACATACTTTCCAATTTCCCAATAGAAAAACGACCTCAGCCCAGGCTTGCCCGACCCAGCTTCTCGCTCTTACATCCCGCAAACCTTTCGTACCTTGACGGATGAAGGGATTGGTGCATCCCCAGAACACGCCCGTTAAGAGAAGTAACCCTGAAATATTTCCTGGATTTACCTACATGTCTGTTAAATATGAAAAATACCATGAGCATTATTATACTGCTTTTTGTGGGCAATATTGTGTATTTAATACATTGTTGATAATATATAATTGTAGGTAATTATTGTAGGTGGTAGAGCCACGCTGAAGCTATTACCGGTTTCAGCATGAATAGGTCGGTTCGTCCGGGGTATTACCACCAGAACCACAGAAACACCAATATGAATTAACAGTGTTTGCATTGTTGCGTTTCGTTCGGTCACTGAGAGTGCCAGAGGCCCACCTCTCCTCTCCTTCTCTCCAAGCACAGGCTGGCAACGCACTTGCGACTTCCCTGAGTTAAAATAATTACTAGTTTACTATTAATAAGGTAAAATATAAAAATGAAATCGATGAATAATAAAATAAAATGTTTTTTAAATATATTTTAATACATTGTGTATCGAAATTAAAATCAATATTTGACACATCGAATCAAAAGTAATAAATGTTCACTAAAATGTGTAGACATTATTCACAACACATGTAGGGATTACTAGTTATAAAAGTCACAAAATTTACATAAACTGTTCTACAGAAGTCCTAAATAATTTTGTTATAAACATTAAAATAGTAGCAAACTAAATAAACATAATCCATAATTTAAAAATTGCACATTTTTCCTTCATTGATGATTCATGTCTAAACAGTTTTAAACAGTCCAATGTTTAAAACAGCCGTAGTCAATAATTTCATATGTGTCATTACATTTAAAAATCAGCTAAATCCAATTTTAATGTTTCATAATCCATGTTTTATTTTTTTAAGATTTTCAGTCATTATACATTGAGAATGAAGAAGATTTTACCATCTATAAAGTCTTTAGTTTTTTTTTATAATCTTTATATATTACATGGACAACATTTTAAGATTTTAAAAATAAA
Source organism: Antheraea yamamai (assembly GCA_036509395.1). Lineage (NCBI taxonomy): Eukaryota > Metazoa > Arthropoda > Insecta > Lepidoptera > Saturniidae > Antheraea > Antheraea yamamai. The sequence continues at coordinate 1,083,851 of AP028443.1, forward strand.
GTAAAATATTAGGAACTTTTAAGACTATATTTTTTTTTAATTTTCTTTGGACTGATCAAAAGAATTCCAAACTTTCAGCCACCCAGTAGCAATCAATATTTTCTAATAAATTCTTTTAAATACCTTCGATCAACAATAAGTAGATAAAGGGTCACGTACAAAATCGAAGCTAACATATATACTTATGTAGCTATTTGTTTACTAAGAAAGGGAGAAAAAAAGTTTTGAAACAGTTTTAAGTTCAACCTAATTACAACCATGACACCTAGTAATAAAGTCACAAATGTTCAAAATATTATCTAATACTTAGGATAAAACGAGCAAAGCAATAAATTACTCCCCTCACAAATGAAAAGACAACATAAACAACATTTAGTGTGAATTCAACCTTAACACGCAATGAATTAAGTACTTTTTCCTGTTATTATGCGTGTATGTGCGTGGTTGGCGAGCCTTGGCCAAACATTTGTACCACAGGTTTAAATGTGGTAATTTTGTTCAAAATTTGATATTATTTGTTAGTTTAAAGCTTCAAATATAACTTATTCGACATGTATTTGGCGAAAGTAAGATACTCCGGCCGTTAAATTGCTTTTTCGGCTATTATTTTTGCATCATTTGAATACACTGCGGCATTGTGAAACGTGCTTACATTGGCTGTGTTTTAAACAAACTAATCAAAATAAAAGCTCGCATTTCATGTGAGCTGTTATTTACCGAGACGTATTTTTCGCGCCGACCTGATATCTAGTTATTATTGATGGAAGAAAAATATATAGTAAAATCGAATTTCATTCTTACAAAATATACAATATTCACAATCAATAATTTCATTAATATTCAGATTATTTCAATAAAATATGTACATATACCTTTAAATAAATGTATCAAATAAATTTACTAAGTACATATTACTTACTCATTTTAACACTAATTCACTAATTACAATGTCAATTTATAAAGAGACTTTTAATGGTCATTTTATAAAAATAATTGATATATTTTATATCGGTTTATTTAGAGTGATTCTTGAGAAAAAAAATTGTTTGTTTTCTTTGCAAAATTACTTCTCCTTTATGAACATTACCTTAACAATATTGTTATTAAATTACCTACCATAAGTTGTAAGAAACTCATTAGTTATATATATATATATATATAAAATATATATAAAATTATAAAAAATAGCACCAAATAAATAATATAATCTTAAAATCTTAATTATAAAATAAAATCTTAATAATTTTAATATCTCAAAAATATGAAATTGATTTAAAATGAATGCAAAATATTTAAAAACATATCTCTCTTTTTTTCTCCAGTCATATACCTGTCAAAGTTCATTATAAGTTATAAAGAATCTAAAAGAATATAGTATATTGACTGTCAACATACAATCGATAAAAAATAAATAATAAATTAAAATAAACATTGTAAAATAAATTTTAAAATCTAAAATCAGCTAGTAATAGAATACAGTTGCTGATAACTATAACAAATATTTTTTTTGCTTCCACCTATACTATTCACTTATACCTGCCAGTAACAGCTTCAGTTTTAAACAGTACATAATTTGTAAATATACACTTAGAATAAAAAATAGTACTAATCTAGTCTCCAAGAGGAACTCCAATAGTCATAGGTTTAACATCAGAAAATAGACAGTTATTTCTATCCATCCAATCAACAAATTTTTTTCCGAAAGCTACAGCGATCTCTAACATATAAATACAATCATTTTCAGCTCTGTGAGCATCAACAGCTGTTCGATTTAACACTCTCATATAAATATCTTTCAACTTATATGATTCAGACGGTTTTTTCCCATCACTCCAAAAGAGCCTTCTGCGAACCTTTGCCTCGGGAATTTGTTCGCCATTCACCTTCCTGTATACTGATCTCTTTTTTATAGATCTATTAATTGCTTGCTTAGGAGTCATTTCATTGGAAGATTGCAAAGACTTCGGTTCATCTTCAAAGTGACTGTTATTTATCACAATCGTCTCTGAGGACAGTTTAATTTCACATTTTTCTTGTTTTAAAATCTCAGGCTGATCTTGCAACAAATTCATTCCATCTAACAATTTATTATCCCTGGTTAGGTTTTTATTAACATCTTTAATTTCTATGTTCCGTGTAGTCAAATTATAAGAATTTTCAATATCATAAAACGCGTGTAACGAGTCTGCACACAGTACATCTTCAGATAGTTTGACTTTCAGTTTTTCGAAATGATTTTTCAGTATGGGAAAGTCGAAGTTATGACCGTTCTGCGCGACAAGGCAAATTGGCCTGGTTAGTAAGTTCAGGAAAGTGTTTATTGTAGTAAATACTTGCATGTCGAAAGTTGGTTCATGCTCAAGTAAATCATTGTCCAGTCCTGTTGTTTTAGTGGCAGTAGGATTAATAGCTCTAAGCGGGCATATACACAAAGTTAATTTATGTTGCACTCGCGGCGTCGCACCCGGCTTTGTATCGAGTACGTGCTCCCTTTTTACCGCAACTAAACTTAACTCGGTTATTTTTGTTAGATTATTATCTTCTGGTGGAAGACTACTGGTTTCCAAATCAATGAACACGTACGTCGCGATTGGCCTCATGGCAGGAACTAACTACCTAAAGTATACTAATTACTTAGTACTTACCAATCCCTTCCAACATACTAATAACCACAGAGCTAATGACTCACTTGCGAGTACAAACAGGTTGAGCTAAATGCACTTGCAATTTCAGATTTCAAATACTAAATTATAGGCTCTTAACTCTTTACAATGTGACCAATTACAAATAATAAACTTGCGTATTGCAAATGAACGAAATGTTTAATGTAACCACAATTTTTTTGTTTTTTTTTTCCAAGGAATTTATAAGTGAATACTTACAAGTTCCTTCTATACATTTATAAACATATAAATAAATAATATATCTAATTAAATATATATTAGTAATTACTTTAAGTAATTAAAATTATAAGTAAAAAATATAAGTAAAACACCACAGACTACTAAGAGGATACTACTCAACCAATCTTTTAGATTATTACTGCCATTATCGAGTAGTTAATAGTATTACAAGTTCTTCTTCCATTCCATTTTTGGCAACCACTCTTCTAGTAGACTATTACTGCCATTGTCAAGTGAGTATCGATATTACAAGTTTCTTGATATAATTTCAATGAACTAACAAGATGGTGGCCATCTTGTTTGAACTTTCCATGGAGTTTTTGTGGCATCTCAGAATTTATGGTCCGTGGTATTATTTTCCATTCACTTCACTTATGCACAATAAACAAACTATATTACATTAAACACCACCAATGTTACACAATATAGAGTCAAGTAACACAAGATTATGAATAAAAAATAAAATTCACTACATGACAGACCAAAATCCCACCAAAAACTCCTACTACTAAAGAACTTATAAAGTATAATTATTTGTGTAGGTAAACATTTATAAATTCCTTGGTAATTTTCCATTCTAAAGAAAAGGCAAAAGTATCTAGACCATACAGCCAAGTCAGAGGTCATTTTATAATTGTCAATTCTGGAATAACTTGTAGTAATGTCCACAGAGTACATTTGTATATAGGAGAAGTAATGTCCATGTTTGTAACAAGATGGTGACTCCCTTGTTAGAACTTTCCATGAAGTTGTTATTTCCCATTCACTTCATTTGTGCACAATAACCAAATTATGCTACGTAAAACACCATCAATATTACAAAATACAGAGCCAAATAACACAAGATTATGAATAAAATATAAAATCCACTATATGACATTCCAAAATCCCGCCAATAATGTCATTGGTTTTTGTTTTATCCATCTGAAGGAAAAGTTATCTATAGACCATATAGCCAAGTCAGACATCATTTCATAACTTGTATTAGCAAATTTGAAAGGTATAGTAAATAAAGCTGTGTCTATAGTATTATAAATATAAAGGTTGAAGCCGTGTTTGAATTTTTTTCCATGTCCATAATATGCTTATGTTAATAAGGGTTTTCTTATCTGTGTTCTTCTTTATAAAGAAATAACCAACATCATTATATATGAAATTTTTGGCGGGATCTTGGAATGCCATTTTATCCATAATCTTGTGTTATTTAGCTCTATATTGTGTAATGTTGGTGGTGCTTTACGTAATATAGTTTGGTTATTGTGCACAAGTGAAGTGGATCGGAAATAATACCACGGAGCATGGATTCTTAGATGCCATAACAACTCCATGGAAAGTTCTTCTGCATATTTTACCCTAGTTACGACATTTTTTTTATATGTAGTGTTCCTATACCTAATACTTATTATACTCTTTGATGTAGTGCTATGCAAAAAACCAAGGTCGTATCGATGAAAAATTTAATCGCAGGTAAACGAGACCCAGACCATCCGAAGCGGTATTTTTTATACAAGAATATGGTAAAAAATGATTTGGCCCAAATGCAAGTTGGAAATGAATAACATTTCTGCTTTCTCCCGTCGATACGTTATGGGTAATCGTAAATACAATAAATGTCTTTGTTGAATGTTACCCAGTAATTTCTAAATTATTTAAAGGAATTATTTATTTTTTATAAAGAGTTTAATCTTTGATATACTAATTGTCTATACATGTTAGATAAATGAGAAATTTCGGTACTTACGTATTAAATGCACCGCGCTCGCCGACCGGTGTGTTTAATATGTACATATGTATCAGAATTTCTATAGGTTATGTTTACTATTACAGAAAATGGTACCTACTTACCAAAATTTGAATCGTTTTTTACTGTCAAAAATTTGTTATTTAACTATATGCAATCTCAACTGGAGTTATTTCATCTTCCTACATCTCACCTCTTTTCAGTTGGATTAGTGAATAATTCACATGACACTAGCAAAATTGTGTTGTACATGGACATGGAGGAAAAATGTATTATTAATGAAAATCTTATCACTTGAATATAAATGTTCTATAATTTATTAAAATAATTAATTTATTGTCAAATATTCACACATAAAATACATAATAAATTGATGCTATGAATATAATTATTATAGATGAAATAGGAATCCAAAATCTTTGAAACAAGTTTCTTTCATCCTTGTTTACTAAGACTTTTTTTTCTTTATATTTCTTCTTTTTTCCACTCAATTTCCATTCGTACTCAGCAAGTTCTCTGCGATTCTTTTCTTCTTCCATTTCTTTCTTATGAATTTCTTCCTTCTCTTTTTCTAATTTCACAGCCAGTTTCCTAGCTTCACAGATCTCATCACACATTACTTTTATTTCTCCATTCCTAATAGAGTTACAAGGTGCTTCCCTTTTCAGATTTCCACAAGGACAGAATATTTTTGTCTTCTTGGAACAAACTTGATTAACACAAGCCCCCGAGTGACAAGTATTTCGGCAACGATGACCACATTCCAAGCTTTTTGGACACTGTTGTTTACAGGACAATATTTCTTCAGTCACTGTAGACAACTCTCTGCACCGTATATAGATCTCGGTGACTCCACAATGACATAAAATCTTTTCTAATATATCACAAGGTGGACATGGGCCAGGATGGCATGCTTGTATTTTACATTTATGAACACATTTTTCTGGACGGGCTCTTAGACACATTTTGTTACATGGCTTACATACAAAAGGCACATTTGGGTAATCAGAATCTTCTTTTAAAAGATGGCAAAGTTGAGAACAAACATGATTGCTACATTTTAATGGTTTGCCACAATCTCTACCACATGGCCTACGTTTGGCTGAGTGACATGCCTGATATTCTGTTTCGTGTTCTCCGAAACAAATAACAGAGACGAGTGTCTCACAGGGAGGACAGTCTAAAGTCATTATTTTAGTCTTCGGAGGTTGCACTTCCCACGGTGTAGCAGGCTTTTCAACTTGTTTGAATACAACTGTGACAAATTCATGACAGGTAGCTTTACATTCGTGTCCACATTTAGTGTAAATTTTATAGCATACAGCTTTACAAGGTGGGCAGTTTCCAAAGTGGCAAGAATGTATATTTTCCTGACTGTGGCCACATTTGTATTTAATTTTACAAGGTTGAGAGCATTTTGGAGGCTTAACAAACCTCTCTCTTCCACAAGGCACTGTGATGTATGTTTCTTTACATCTACAAGTTATTTTAGATTCCAACGGACAAGGGTAACAAGGACCATGGTGGCATATATTAGTGCATTTATGCCGACCACAGTGAAGTGGTTTGTCACAGATTTTTTCACATGGAGGACAGTTTCCGTTGCAGCATTTGCGTGCACAGTTGTGCTTGCCACATGGTCTTGTGCCTCTACATTTTGTCTCACATCTGAAGTCTTTGCTGCACGGAAGAGATCTTGTGTGTGTAGAACATTGACAAGTTTTTTGAATTAATACTTGACAAGGTGGACATGGGCCTTTATGACATTTCTCAGGACAACTGTGTTCACAGTCTTGATGTACTTTATTGCATGTTCCCAAACAAGTCTCCATTACATCAGGACATTGAACAAAGCGTTTATTGGCACCACAGGGGCAAGATTTCGTTCCAGAGTTGGGACAGGCCCCACAATCACCTGAATGGCAAACCTTTTCACATTTATGAAAGCCACAGGAGTATTTCTTATTGCAAGGTTTCAGGCAATGCCAGATTGGGTCATTGCAAGGTCTTTTAGTTTTTTCAGAGCCACACTGGCAAGCTTGCACACTAGTATAACTACAAGGGAGACAATCACCATCATGGCAAATATTTTCACATTTATGTGTTTGACAATATAACATTTTTCTACACTGTTGGTTACAAGACCATTTTGCAGCACTACACCTGATTCTTTTGTGTTCTCTACCACAGTAACATACTCCATTGACAGTTTGGGGGCATGGTGGACACGGACCAGGGTGACATAAGAGAAGACATCTATGCTTACAATTATCTCCTGTTGATAGACTCTTTCCACACACTTCTCCACAAGTGTGCGGTAACAACCATGGATGACAAGGTGGATCATCAGACTTACTGCAAAAACAGCGATATTTCCTTGGTATTTCATCCTTTGAGTATGAATGGCGACATTTAGGACAACACCACTCGATTTTCTTATGTATGAACACAGAAACAGGGCCCTGGTTTTCCTCACTACGGAGGCTGATGGAGTCGTTTGACCACTTCTGTATGCAGGACAAGTGGAAGAAACAATAACAATAGTCACAACTCCATATAGCGTCTACCCTTTTAACAGAACCTATACATATTAAACAGGTCACGGACCGGCCGCTAATAGCTTCTTCTAGAAGATTCTTAGTTCTGTTTAATAATTGAGAGTCACCGCCGCCTCGTCGATAGCTTTGAAACATACCATCCAGAACATTCGAATCGTAAGGTTCTTCATCCTCTGATGATGAAAGTTCTTTCATATCTTTCAAATGTTTTTGAACGCTTTGATGCAATTTTGCAGCTGCATCTCTATATCTTCGAGCCATAACAACTTGAATAAATGAAGTTTATAAAAGAGCAATCTGTTACAGTACTTTTTCTAAATGTAGTCAAAGATCTCAGATTGTATAAACTCGGAAATACTAAAAAGAAAACGTTCCAAACTGGCGTGAATCGTCGGTGTTAACAGGTAAAAAAAAATCGTCAGAATTTGCTATTTATCTAAGAAAAAAAAGCAGAATTTTTGTTTTAAAACCGTGGTTAATTCTATTTTAAAAGAGTAATAATTAAAACCAACATATATTTAAAGATGAAGTTTAGGAATTATATGCATGTTGACAGACTATGAAATATAATCGTGACTACTTTATTGAAAGTGTTCATGGAGTTTATAGACATATGTATAATGAAGAAGTTTAAATTATATGTGATTTTTATTTTCATTATATTCATAACTGAGGTATTATTACTTATTAGGCGGTTATACTAATATACGGCTAACATATTAAGTTCTGTAAACATTTATTGGATAACAAAAATAAAATTGAAGCGCAGAACCCGTTTTTTTTTTCTCGAACTGACTATGTTATTGACCTGGCAAGGTCTTTACAGCTTCACCGGACTACTAAGGCGAGCGCTTAAGGCACTCAGCCGATATGGTTTTTAGGTAACATACACAAGGGCTCACGGCACACCTCGGCTTGGGCTGTTACCTGAGAAGTCGCGTCTGACCTAGCTAAACTATTCTAAGCTATTCGTACATATATTCATTTGTGAATCATACAATCGAAATTGCATGATTCACAAATGCATACGTGTATATCGGAATGAAACGAACTAAACTATTCGATTTAGTTCGATAAGGGGAAAAAACAAAACCCTTCCACCATATATGTGCACGTGTGTGAGAGGTGATCTCATGTGTGGGACAAGTGATGTGGGTGAGTCACTGTATCGCGATAGTAATATCTCGGGGGCTCCATCCGGAGACGACCTCGGCTCGAGATATCACTGAGAACCACGTTATGTACAGGAGCGAAAGGGGAGTCCTTCCCTCACGGCGGTGTGAGGGACGGTTACGCGTGCGTGGGCGCAAACACCCGTTCTAAAGAGATCGAATTTAAAATTTATTGAACGGCGTCGACGCCGGAATCTAAAAATAGACATAACAAAAATTATTATTATTACTCGGTCGTTTTAGGGGAAACACACGGATTTACTCTATCTTATATGAGTTATTTATTTTTGAACGGCGGCGTGCGCGAGCCGTTGTAGGGTAGCCGCGATGGCTGGAAACTTATGTATCGCCGTTACGGTACCTAGAAGCAGATTTCTGGCGGTTTCTTCGTAATCCGAGATCTCCGAGATCTCGTGGAAAATGAGTAGTTGACTTGCGTAGTCAATACTCGACAGGGAAAAGGAAAAGGCGGTGGGATCCTGTGAAGGCTTAGCCGCCTGGGGCCTGGGAATCGGCTGGGACGTGGGCTTAGGAGCCCATGGAGCCTGGGGGGCGCGCCAATCTCGGGTACGGACGCTGCCGGTGCACGAGATGTGCTCGGCAGGCTCGGGAAGGCCTCTCGAGACATGAGAGGCGGAGGTTGAGCGCGGGCGGGGGCGGTGGCCGTCCTAGACGGCGACACCTGCCTGGGGTAGCGAGGACGCTTTGTGCGCGGGGCGCGGGAACATCCGCGATAATTCGCGGTATGACCCACGCTGCGGCACAGAATGCAACTTGGAGGGTCGGAAGAGGCTGACGTACGAGGACACTCCTTAGTGGAGTTGTCGCCAAGGCACTTAACGCACCTTTCAGGAGACAGTTTCGTGCGGAGTGTTCGTACACCTGGCAGTTGTGACACTGCGAGGGTACAGACGCTTTGCGCGGCGGCTTGACGATAATGCCGGAGAGGCCGCAGAGGGTCGTGATATTGAAGATAGCTTTCCCTTCATGGGTGCGATCGAGGACAACTAAAACCATATCGTATGGTGCCTTGGTGCGCGGAGAGCGCATGCGATGGACCTTGCGAACAGGAATCTTCTGCTCTTCGAAGTCGTCGGAAACGGCACAGGTCGGGAGCTCGGCCGGGACTCTACGAATAACAATTCGTAGTTTTCGCTCTTCCTCGAGCGAGTGAGTGAAATAACCCCACTGGTTGTCCCGAAGGAACCGAGTGAGGTTGCGATGATGGGTAGGGGTCGCGACCTTCACCTGAATACCTGCAGCGGTATTCACGGCAGAGGTGTAAGGAATGCCTGTCGTTTCCAGCAGACTAGAAATCTCGACCCAGGACGCCTTGTCCTGGATCGTAACGGGTGGAGGTGGTCGGGGCTTCTTGCCCGAGGCTACGGAACCCGCAGCGTCAGGTGAGGCCAGACTGTCGGGGAGGGGTGCCTTAGGGGCCTTTTTAGGCGCACTGGCGCCACCTAGCGTGGGACATTTGCTTGAAGGCAGATGACCTTCACTATCGGAGGAGTTTACGGGAGGGTGCTCCCGCTTATGGTGGCGCACGACGGTGATGAAGTCGCCGTTCGAGGGAGTAGAGTCCAGCTCCATATGGGAGTCTTCCTCGTCTGAGGCGGGAATGGCTGCTTCTTTAGCAGCGGTCTAACTCTCCTGCGGGAGCAGGGAGAAGGAATTCTTCATAACGAAGACAGGCGCAGAACCCGTTAATATATTTTTATTTTTAAAAGTAAATCGTGATTTCCAGCAAAAATATATATTTATTTATTTACAAAAAAAATGTTTAAATATATTATATTTTGTTATTAAAATAAAATCTTATGATTTTTTGTAATTACCCAAACACACAAATTTATATTTCCAAAATTAAAATTTAGTTAAAATAAAGTATGAAATTAATGCAAATTTAACAATTATAAAAATCACTAGGTTTTTGTTTCCGATCTGGAGAATGTTAATACATCAGAAAGATCTAGTAATTAGTTTTTGTGGCAACATTATATTTTATGTCATTTAGAATCTTAGATTATTGTGTTGGCATGACGTTGACATACATGACATGATATTCTAGTTTGTCTCCGCTTTAGTTTTTTTTTATCTCTGGCCTCTAATTTTTTATGTAATGATTTAAAGTAGACAATATATTAAAACAGAAGCCACCTGCACATTCTTAAATAACAACAAACAAAACAATTGTTTACAATTCACAATCTATATTTACGCAAATATTCTGAACAACTGTTATAGGTTTCAATTATTTTGGTAGTATTTAAATATACCAATAGGTGAAGATAAAAAAGTTCTGTATCTTTTTCTCTTTTGCTTTTCATAACTTCATGACCCTTTTGTACTCCAACATACTATTACAAATATAGCAATAACATATATAGCAAAAAAAATTAATAATATTGAATCTTCAAAAATAAATAAATTATGATCGAATTACTACAGCTATATTAGCTATTTTTATTCGGAAATAATTTCGTTATAATAACTAGTCTTAACGAGAGTAGTCGTTACTAAGAATAATGTTCTAGTATTTACTTCAGAACTTACTAAATATGAAATATTAGAATCTTTATGTAACATTTAGGGTTTGTATATTCTTATACAATTCATATCTGAAAGCTAGTAATCAAATTATATGAAGGTGATAACAGGGGCAATTTTTTTACCATCAGTTAAACACAAACAAGAAAACTCTATGGAGTGTTGTCAAATTGGCTGTACCAATATTCCTTAGGTGGGCCATGAGCTAGAACAGGTGGGACCAACTTCTGGCTCGCGAGCCACATGTGTATATTAAAAAAAATGTTATCGTTCCCTATGATTCGAAATGTCTTTTAAATATAAAAAAACTAAGTGCAAAGTTGTAACAAATTTCATGTCCGTCCAAGTTAAGAATTGTATAACTCATCAAAAACTGCGCTAACGAACATAAACCACTGTTTCTTCCGTGTATCTTCCGTGATCGACCAACTTTTATTTATATGTTTTTAATAAATATAATTTCTGTAAAAAAAATAATACCTTTTTGCATACCTTTTAAATAAGTATCAAAATACGGCTCCAGAAACATTTCACATTTTGAAAAATGGCTTGGACTATCAAGGAGTTTGCTCACCCCTGAGCTAGAATACGATTTATTTTCGTAAATTCAAGCACAATCTGGAACAAATTGTTTTATATTCTAATTACATTTAATACTATACTGTAATTACAAATATAGATGCATTATATACATATATTAATTTCGGATGCACATACTGCTATTAAAATTAATGCAATGAGAATTCATTTGTAAAATTATTTACTGTACCAGTTTTTTAATTATCGTTTCTTTAGTTGGCAGTACTGCCTTTAACAGATACAAGATGTAACTTTGTTAAACGCTTCTGCGTTACTAAACCAAGGAAAAGAAAAAAGTAGATTTTGCCATTCTTGTTCTTTTTTCTTATTTGAATGTTGTAAATAGATTCATGATACTTCTATACTTCCAAATGTAATGTCAAAAGTTATCCAAAAAAGGTACAGATGAGATGCTTCCACACCAGTATTATTCCAATAATATGGAATTGGCGTCCACTAAACTCTTTTGATTTGTGTAAAAAAACATCAACCCAATTACCGTGTTACATCTATTGTACTGCCCGATAATTCGTAAGTAATAACAATAATGTGTTGAGTTTTTGACGATATCTAGGAATGTCATGTAGTGTTTTTTTTTCTCGAACTGACTACGCTATTGCCCTAGCAAGGCCTTAACAGCTTCACCGGACTACAGTCATGTAGTGGATTTTATTCATAATCTTGTGTTATTTGGCTCTATATTTTGTAATATTGGTAGTGTTTTACGTAATATCGTTTGGTTATTGTGCACAGGTGACGTGGATGATGCAATGAAGCATGTATCCTGACTTGCCACAAAAACTTCTTGGAAAGTTCTAACAAGAGAGCCACCATCTTTTTTCGAAATGATCGCAAGAAACTTATGGTATCATTATCTACTCGGCAGTAATAATATACAAGAAAATTGGTTGCCACAAAAAAAAATGTATACATACAGTTGCTATTATTGCGACCATAGACAAAACTTCGTCGGGATACATGCAAGTATGAGATGGGTAATCCCATAAGGATAATTAATGCATAAGAGTTATGAAAGCTCCTAGGGTTGATTAAACTGTTCAAGTTACCAAAGTGTCTATTGACATTATAAAGCAAAGTAATAATTATCATAATTAAAAAAAGTGTGTGTGTACTTATGTACACGCGTTAGAAGTTATAGTTCTTTGGCGTAACAAGATAAAAATCTTTTCAAAAATTTTATCTTTCGCCTTTTTCTACGTTTGTGGAAAAAACGACACTAACAATAGAAAAATGGAATTTAATACAATGAAAGTTTTAATACAAAGAAATACAAACAACAAATATAAAGAAACAAAATGTTGACTATAGCTAACTTCAGGGTGTGGGTTTTTCGTAACGGTGTGCGCGCGCATCGTAATAACTTCAGGATGTCGGTTTTTCTTGACGGTGTGCGCGCGCATCGTAAAAATTTACTCTTATCATTTTTCCCAACGTGCCAAAAGAAGTACAACTTCAAAAACCGTAATGACAAAATATTGTCTATAAACTTCAGCGCATATTTTAATGTAAATAAAATGAAAATGTCGAATTAGACAGTTTATTATTTAAAAATCAATTAATGTTACATTTAGTCACGTCAAATAACAATCGAGATGTAGTAACAACAATTCCAAACACAAATGCATTCGTCAATTGCAGTCGACAAACGTATCACAATTCATTCTCAATATAATTATTATTTACTAACTTATAAATACATTACAGGCAAAATAAAAAATTGTTATTTAACTTTCAAGAAATCGTTTCCGACCGAATATAAAAGCAATATAACAGTACATAATGATTTTATTTTAATATTATTCTTAAATATAACATAGATAGTGTTTTACAAAAATATACACATATCTATTTATCTTACATTAGTGTGTTGTAAGGTTTATAAAACGAATTATGGCTAAAATGGTAACGTTTAAAAATAAGTGTCAATGGCACTTTATTCTACAGTAAATATTTTGTAAATTATATTTATACTTTAAATTATAAAATATATATAGCACCGTAATTTCCGTTATAATTTATTCGATTTCATAGAATAGATAAAAAAGCCGAATAAGAATGATATCATTGTTTTAGAAAAAAAAAACTTTTTCATAGACATACTGTAATCGATAACCTAAAATTTGTAGTTTTAACGAAATTGAAGATTCTTAAGCGAAAAGTAAATAAAATGAATATAGCGTATTCTGTTATTATTTATAAAATAAACAATATTTACTACTAAATAAGGGGACGGCAAAGAATGTTTATTTTCACAAAGATTAATCATTCGGATGATAATATAAACCTCCTTGATATTTTTGACCACTCTGAAATAGTTTTAAGTTCGTGATTTTGCGTAACGCGCGAGAGCTTAATACAAAACATAGTTAAAATATGAATATACGTATTTAAAACCGGCATTTATTTATATATTTCAAAAGATGTCTCCATGTTATAGATATATTTAGTATTTATAATTAAATCTATGTTCTGCGCATCTATATTGAGAGCGGCCAAAAAGATTAGCGAGATGTGTGCTTTGTCTATGGTTATTTCCGATTATCTATTTTTTTATATGTAGTTAATAATACTGTGGTTGATCCATATATATAAATCATGTTTTACAAATATTTGATAAAAATAAACATTAAATTTCATAAAGTGAAATTATATTCTCTTTGAACTCATTAATTATTTTACAACTATGTTAAAATATTCGGTTAAGGATTAATTTATATTATCGTTTAGAAATGTAATTTAAAACAGATAAACCATCTCTGGAAAAAAAACTTAATCATTGGACGTGAGAAATTTTGTCAGAAGTTTTTACATTGTCTATGGTGTTCAAATTCCGATACCATCTATTATCGTACTCTACTATTGACTTCTGGCTTTTTATTTTTATTTGATATTTTAAACCATCCTGCTTTCTTATTATCATCTTTAGGCATTGTTGTCGAACGAGACACTCGTTCACGATCGCTATCTCTACTTACAACTTCCGTGGACTGACTCGTCTTGTCTCTTGCAGTAGATTTTCGTAAAGTGCTTTGCGCTTCCCGACGCTTCTCTGGTTTTTTGTACAGCGTCGTGTTGGAATTCGTTAGGCGGTTGTTCTGCGGGCGTCTCGCGAGAGTTGTTTGGCTGTAGGATTTATTTTTTAACAATGCCGGTTTCTCCTCAGTTATGGTTTTTGTTGAAGACGTCTTCTTGATAGGTTCTTTTTGTTTCGGTTTTCTCGGTCTCTGAGCGTAGTGGACGTCGTACTGGTCATTGTAATGTTTAGGAGTCCAGGGAGCGAATAAAGAGAAGCTCTTCGTAGTGCTTCTTACTTGGAGATTGGAAGAGTTGACTGAGGATACGTCATCGCGGGAGCGATTACGCGTCATGCGTCCAGGGTCTGGAATGTCACCGACTGAAATAATAGATACAATATATTTCAAAGCGTCGATCGATGAAGGTTGGTAATGAAAGAAAACCACAGCATCGCTGAGGATCTTTTCGTAATGCTCGTATAGGTAACAACAATACTTAAGTTGTAAGGCTGTCGTTATGTTAAATAAAAAAGAACTTAAAGAAGCTGAGAAGCTAATAAATGTTATGTAGAAAGAAATGTCACAAACATTCTGCCGTCTTCAATAAATTACTTGATAGAATTTTCTTTATTAACTATATAATACAGTGAGTTTATAATGAAGAATATGGAAGGGAATAAATTACCCGTTGTTGCGTGCAAGTAGACAACGCTCCGTTGAGATTGGTGACTGGAATCACCTTCAGTGCTGCTTTCATTGGAGTTCGCAACTGGCGTTCTACGGCGATGTCTGGAAACGTTCTCGCAAAATTACCATATATGTAACAAATCAAAACAGTCTATCGCTTCTGTTTGATTAGTCTTTGAAAGGTGAGCTTCTGTCGCCACCCTATTCACTCGTCTTATCTTAGAATTACTTCTAGTCAATTTTCGAATATAAATGACATTATGTATTTAATTTGAACGGATATGTGTAATAAACACAAATAATACGCACACACATATAGTGACATTCAATTCTAATAAACGAACTCAAAATTTCATGCTATATACGCAAAATGACATAAACACAGACCACAGACAAGCGGTGGTTGACAGACTCGCCATTCAAATGAACCAAATATAAACAGTACATACAAAAGTTAAATTTATTCAAAGAACCTTTTTTAAACTTGCGCTTTGCTTTAGTGCATACATTTTTATACAAATAATTAGGATTAAATGTACACATTCCAACTTGCCTTTGCTATACCTATATGCCTTTTTTGCGAGCGACTAGCCGAGCTATTATTGTCGCTTTCTAAAAATGTGCCTCTTGTTGTTTACAAAAAAAAAATGTTTACTCGACTCTTACAATGCAAATTTTAAGTTTGCCGACCACTGTCCTATACAAAAAATTACACACGTATTCATAACAAACATATATACTTAGATAAGTACATACAATAATATTTCGTTTTGTAAAACTTACTTTAAATCTTGGTTGCGCTCTTGCTTGCTACTACTCCTTAGATCTGATGAACTACCTCGTTCCTCTGTTCTCCTTCTGAACTCGGTCTTATTAGCCTTTAATGTTTTAGAACTGCTGTGACTCCTCGATCGGTCGTATGGTAGTGGGGGCTTAGTATCAGCTTTCCTGTCGAACTGGCTTTCCGTCTCCGAATTGCTCTGAATTTCCGATATGTTTTGGAGGTTTCTCTTATAATACTGTTTGGGATGAGGCGACTCCCTATCCTGGTGGAGGTTCGATAGAGAGTAGCTCTTGTTAGAAAGTTGACTGTGATCGATTTCGTCGAGACCAGTACTCGAGTTGGAGATAGTCTTCCTCAATGTGCCATGTTTCGTGCTGGTATTGTTTTTGTATTTAACGGGGCTTTCTTTCGTGTCGGAATCTGGGTCTGTGTCTCCGAAGAAACGGAGGTTCTTTGCTGGTGAGTTGAGGCTTTTTGTGTTCTTTGTCCAGTTCTTTCTGTTGGATTCATCTTCCGTTGTTATTATGCTTTCTTTATCAACCTGTGGATAGTTAAGATTGTCTCAAGTAAAACAATGTAATAAGTTTGAGTTTTTGATGGGACCTTGGAATGTCATGTAATGGATTTTATATTTTATTCATAATCTTGTTATTTGGCTCTATGTATTGTAATGTTGGTGGTATTTTACGTAGTATAGTTTAGTTATTGTGCATAAGTGAAGTGGTTGGGAAACAATACCACGGAGTATGGATTCTGACCTGTCATAAAAAACCTTGGAAAGTTCTAACAAGAGGGCGACCATCTTGTTAGAATATTGAAATGATCGCAAGAAACTTGTAATATAACCTACTCGACAATGGCAGTAATAATCTACTACAAAATTGGTTGCCAAAAATAAAATGAAATACAAAAGATTCAGTTACTTTAGAATCTGGCATATCCTATCAATTTAAAATACCATTTAAAAGAAAGTTTATAAAACTTGGTATTTAGGGTAGCATGATAAGAATAGGAACTTCATGTTGTCACTACATACTACATAGGACCGCTATGGATCCATTAAAAAAATCCAGAATCAATGTTAAAAATAATATCGATTTCTAGAAAGATCTGGTTATTTCTCGGTAATGAATGAACGTTTTCGAATGATATGTCGTTTGCTGTAATGTGCTACGAGAAGTTTGTACTCTTTTTTGACTACGAGTAATCAAGGGCGCAAATTGTTTTTCATTTAGAGTTTATTTTTTAATATGAAGTCACGTCGCATATATAAGTTACTAGCCGCCCCGGCAGACGTTGTCCCGCCCCGATTATAAAAAAATCCTTGACAAATTATATACCAAAACCTTCCTCAAGAATCCCTCTATCCACTGGTGAAACCCGGATGAAAATCCGTTCAGTAGTTTTTGAGTTTATCGCGAACAGACAGACAGACAGACGCGGTAGGGGACTTTGTTTTATACTATGTAATGATGATAGTTGTTTCTCAAAGATTATAATTTTATGATTTATTCAAACAAAAAGCAAAAGCATTGTTTATAATGGGTTACTAACACTTATCATACAATTATATAGAAAATCCATTATCTATAGTTTCATAAAAACTTTGTTGATACAATTATTTTTTCTTGTGCATTAAATAATAAGAACTTGGCTTAATTTTAAAGAACGAGAGTCTGGAGATCTGTAGTTCAGGTCTTTGAATCTTTCTTAGACACCAGACCTCACATTAACTTTTACTTTACCTTTCTATAAAAATGTATACCTTTTTTTTATTCATAAACAATATTGTTATAGTGTTAAGAATGTAAATATGAGGTCGAAGAAATAAATTTATTTAAAAAATATTTACAGACGAAATAATGCTTACTTTATTAACTTTTCCCTTCTTTCTCGTGAGTCTGTCTAAAGATTTGAACCAGTTCCCAGTCGCGGCAGTAGGTGGACCGGCTTGCCTCGGTGGAGGCGATGGTGTAGGACTCGGGGTGGCTAGCCTACGCCTTTCACGATATCTTTCGGCCTGGAAAAAAAATACTAATGTATGTTCGCACGTGAAGAGTTATACTTTCTTTTGGTGTGAATATAAAATAAGGTTTTTCGCATATTTCAATCGTTTTGAACCGAGACAAAAGTTCAAACTACACTAAAGACTACAAATAAAATGTACATAAATTATCATATAATATATCTATTTATACATATAATAATAATGTGAATCTAATATGTCTCTAGGTATTTTTCAGATTTATATAAAAAAACAATTGTTGCAGATGTCTAGGAATCTTCTATACATACATATAATAGGAATGTAAATTTAACGTCCCTGTACTTTTACGATTTTCGTGAAAAAAATATTGCAGGTGTCTAGGAATAAGTAATAGAATACATTTCAATCATTTTTAGAAATATCCGTCTGCCTGTCTGTCTGTTTGTATGAACACGCATCACTGCTAAAGTACTGGGTTCACAATATAACCTCATCAATAAGATCATAAAGCATATCCTCGAGAGTAAGTTAGTCTTTGTTTCATTAAAACCGGTGTACTCTATCAAAAGTTATTGTAATTTGAATGACGGCTCGAGGTAAGTACAAGAGAAGAGTAGTAATCTATACTAATATTATAAACCTTATTTGTTTGGTTGAACTCGCTAATCTCAGGAACTACTGGTCGGATTTGAAAAATTCTTTGAGTGTTAGACAGCTTATTTATCGAGAAAGGCTATATATTATCACGCTAAGACCAACAGGAGCGGAGCACCGATGGAGAATGTTTCAAAATCGTTTTTTTTTCCCTTTTGAGAGCTTCCGCTGCGTATTATTTATTTATTTAGGCAGAAGCTATATATAATAAAATACATTTATGTATGAACACGCATCACTGCTAAAGTACTGCGTTCACATTAAAAAACCTTTTCAAGATAATCATAAAGTATTCGAGTAACATTTAGTCTTTGTTTCATTAAATCAGTTCGGTCTATCAAAAGTTATTGTAATTTTAATGACAACGCGTCTTAAGTAAGAGAGAAAAGTAGATAAGCAATGAGACTTAATACATTCAGGTGACGTTTTTTATTCCTATTCTAGAAACGAGGCTATGCAGGCTTTAGTCCTGTATCACTGCGATCAGTACTGATGTATTGTGATCACCCCATATTGCTAAAGCTCCCTGCCTAGTCCTATAGCAAAGGTCAGGTGACGTTATTAGTCACTGATTTTTAAATCAAGCTTCATGCGAAGTTGCGGGCACAGCTAGTAATTATATAGAATAACGTATATATTTAAAAGAAATTGTTTTTTATGTAAGACTAGCGGGCCCGGCAGACGTTGTCCCGCTCTGAATATAAAAAAAATCCTTTACAAATTATATACTAAAACCTTCTTCATGAATCGCTTTATCCATTGGTTAAAACCGCATGAAGATCTGTTCATTACTTTTTGAGTTTATCGCGAACAGACAGACGCGGTAGGGGACATTGTTTTATACTATGTAATGATTATGGAATGTTACAGCGGCGCGCGCAATTCCTGAACGTGCCATAAGAAAAGATTCAGATATGTTTAGTTTTCTATCCGCAAAGGGTTCGGTTAAAATAACAGTCAAAGGCTATTTTTCCCTCGGTGGTCACTGTTCGACATTATGTTCAAATGTGATTATGACCAAATAGGTTTTCCTTAAGAACTATGCCAAATCAAGATCTCTGAGCAACAACATTCATACATTCACAGCCATTCTTATTCACAACAATATCCATTTATTTATTTAGAAATACTGAATAATGTCTACAAGGAGTTACGGACATTGTTTTTATGTTAAAAGGTACGGTATCTAGGAACTGACTATTAGGTAAGCGGGAGGTTGTAACTACTATTACTGTAATCTAGCTACTCCTGAGTTCACCTTTTCAATGATACTTTTGTAAAAATAATGCTCAACTTTTAAATTCGGATATGCTATGAGTTATCAATCACTGATAAGTAAAAAGGTGATATCATTAGACATCAATATATATGTATAATTTTAAAATACATACGATATAAATATTAATGACTGTTCATTGATTTTTTGCGAGTCGCTGTCTCCTTTTCACGATTCTGTCAAGAGGTGTATCATTTTACAATCCTCGATCCGGATGAGGTAATTGACTGATGACTATAAAACTTGGCAAAAAAGTTTTTTTTTCTTTTTATTAACAATATTAGAATACAGATGGTTCCGTCGAGCAAGTTATCTATACTAATATTATAAAGAGGTAAAGTTTGTAAGTTTGTGACGTTGTGACGTTGTAAGGGGTAATCTCAGGAACTACTGGTCCGATTTGAATAATTCTTTCAGTGTTATATAGCTCATTCATCGAGAATGGTTATAGGCTATATATAATCACGCTAAGGCCAATAGGAGCGGAGCACAGATGAAAAATGTTTCAAAATCGAGATGTTTTTTCCTTTTTGAGAGCTTCTGGTGCGTGTCAGCGTTAGCCCAGAGTAGTAACTATTATTACGCGGACGAAGTCGCGGACAGGGGCTAGTGTGTAATATATCTATATTTTTTTAGACTTAAGACATTTCGAGTAAAATCAACGGTAAAATTGTAAAATTCTGTTATTTTAATTTAGTTTTTTGTTAGTATTTTCTAGGATGTTATTATATTTGTAAGTTGTGATGTGGTATGGACGAAGGTGTCGTGTTCTCTTTGAACAAACCTTCAATAAAAATAATGAGAGAAAAAATGAAATCCTTACCATTATTATAATTGCGAATATGCGTTTGTTTATTTGTGAAACTTTCACACCTTAATAACTTAACCGATCATCGTGAAATTTTGCATATTCGTAGTCAGAATTACAGAAAAGGACATAGAATACCTTTAATACAGACAAAAGTACTGGTCCCGAGGTATCTTCTATCTATCTTTACATATAATAAGAATGTAAATCTAACGAGTCTGTACTTTTTCGATTTTCGTGAAAAAAATTGTTGCAGGTGTCTACGAATAAGTAATAGAATACATTTCAATCATTTTTAGAAATGTCTGTCTGTCTGTTTGTATAAGCACGCATCACTGCTAAAGTACTCGATTTATAATAAAGCATATCCTTGAGAGTAACTAAGTCTTTGTTTCATTAAAATCGGTCCACTTTATCAAAAGTTATTGTAATTTGAATGACGGCTCGAGGTAAGAACGAGAAAGAGTAATAATCTACGAGTATAGCAATATTACGAGTATAAAGTTTATATGTTTGGTTGAACGCGCTAATCTCAGGAACTACTGTACTAAAAATTCTTTCAGTGTTAGATAGCTCAATTATCATGGAAGGCTATAGGCTATATATATCACGCTAAGACCACTAGGAGCGGAGCACCAATGGGAAATGTTTCAACATCAGAGTTTTTTTTTCGTTTTATAAGCTTGCGCTGCGTGCTCTACGTAAACGGTAACTATTCCACGTAGTCGAAGTCGGGGGCAGAAGCTAGTTATCTATATAAATAAAAATCAATTGCCGAATGTATACACGCGCATCATTTCAGAATAGCTGCCTATATAGATCCGTTAGTCTAATTAAAGGTCATATAGATCTAATCACTATAGGATTGTTTTGTGAACAAGGGAACCCTAAAAATATGATTTATTGATTATTTACACCAAAGGTGCGGCAGTCAATGACCGGCGCCCGTGACGCTCGTGATCTACGGACAGACGTGAGATCATATATCTATCTATGTATATTATATATTTGTATGTTTGTGGTATAAACATATATAGGCTTGCTGACGGGGCCACGCGTTGCTGTGGCTTAGCTATTACATTTGACTGAAAACTATGATAATTGATACAGACAAAGCGAGGTTATGTAGTAAATAGAATAACAGAATACGTGCACTATAAAATAAAGTTGAGTTGAGAAAGGAATTCAGAAATAAAATGTGGCGCTATCTATAAGATATCTATAACAGTCGGTCCTACAGTTTTCTGTCAACAAACTAATTTAAAGCGCCACCTGCCCAAGACTGATGAAACTTACAATTAATAACAATAATCAACATTGAAAAATCATTTAATTTGTAATGAAAAGATTTTGAGGCCGATAATCGAAATTTAGTTCTAACCCGTTACGGACGAGGCGCTGATTAATAAAAAATGAGACCTATATTATCTAATACACTCTGTGGATACAACTGTCATGTTCTTACCATCCGTGTCACTCGGCAGATTCACTTAAGAGCAAGTCACTTTAAACTTAGAGTGCAACCATTTTGGGGCCACACCATCTTTTAATATTAGGTATGTTGTGGTCAGACGGTAAACCATAGTCGATGTGTGTATTGTACTTGAAAGACCATGTATAACTATATTTGCAAAATCAGTGATATCACATTTTACGTAGAAAACTTAGTGCATCGACCTAGCCAGGATGTGTGTATAACCGTGGAAGTTTGTTAAGACCACGACTCTCAAAGTTCTTTCAACTTGTTTACATATGTCGACCACTAGTGTGCACATATCTGACTTCAAAGAAAACAATATACGTTAATTTTTAGTTTACATCATCGATAAATCATTTATCTGTCATCTTTACTACTTTTATTTTTTGCAACTAATTTTCTAGATTATTGTCTTGCGATCATTTCAATGAACTAACAAAATGGTGGCCATGTTGTTACATTTTTGACAGGAGGTTTTGTGACAAGTCAGAGTTCATGCTCTGTGGTATTTTTTCCCATCCATTTTACCTGTCCAGAATAATATATATATATTACGTAAAACACCACCAATATTACAGAATATACCTAGAGCCAAATAATACAAGATTATGAATGAAATATATAATCAAAATCAAAATACTCTTTATTCAATTTAGGCCCTGAGAAGGCACTTATGAACGTCAAAACTACCACCGGTTCGGAAAACAACCCAGTCATCGAGAAGAACCGGCAAGAAACTCGATCTGGTTTATCTTTTCATAATAACTAACATATTTTTTGATTATTACTATATAATAGACACATAAAGCTACATTCGTTTTTAGTGGTTGCACAGAGAGAGGCGTCACTTCCAGACGTCGCTATCGTTCACATATTGATCCACCCTGTAATAACCTTTATGTATTAAGACCCGCTTGACAAAACACTTGAACCTACTATCCGGCAAATCGGTAATGTGTTTTGGGACTTTGTTATACAATCTAACACTATTACCTAAAAAACTATTACTGGTCTTCTAGTAAGCCTGAAACATGGAGTGACCAGTTACTTATGGTTTCTGGTATTATGTCGGTCTTTTACTAAATCCAAATTATCTACGTTTTTCCGGACGTACATAAAATTCTCAAGAATATATTGAGAGGGCAGAGTTAAAATACTGAATTCCTGAAACTTAGTCTTTAATGATTCACGAGGTCCCAAATTATAGATTGCTCGAACTGCCCGTTTTTGTAGTACGAATATGGTGTCTACCTCAGCTGCGGCCTCCCACTACAAAATGCCAT
The DNA here is from genome assembly GCA_036509395.1 of Antheraea yamamai. Classification (NCBI taxonomy): domain Eukaryota; kingdom Metazoa; phylum Arthropoda; class Insecta; order Lepidoptera; family Saturniidae; genus Antheraea; species Antheraea yamamai. The sequence goes on from AP028443.1 coordinate 1,107,345, forward strand.
AAGACATTAAGCTATGGAAGTAAGCGAAGTAGACCAACCTAGCAGTGGCAATATCTGTTAGCTGGCGAATCTTTCGAATGGCGAACGCAGCAGAACTTAATCTTCCAGCCAATTTTTTTATATGATATAGCCATGATTTTAGATGATTGCCAATCAACTACATGATAGACTAAGATCCCGCCAAAAACTCTTATATATTATTACTTGTCATATCATTACATAGTATAAAACAAAGTTCCTTACCGCGTCTGTCTGTCTGTCTGTTCGCGATAAACTCAAAAACTACTGAACGGATTTTCATACGGTTTTCACCAGTGGATAAAGTGATTCATTCATGTAATTTATCAAGGATTTTTGTATATTCAGGGCGGCACAACGTCTGCCGGGCCCGCTAGTGTATATATATATATATATATATATATATATATATATATATATATATATATATTATTGCCAACCATCTTTCAGTAGATTATTACCGCCATTATCGAGTAGGTAATGATGTTATAAGTTTCTTGCGATCATTTCAATGAACTAATGGGAATAAAATATAAAGTCCACAATGTGACATCCAAGATCCCGCCAAAAACGACTACTTGTCATATAAATAAATGTGATCACAAAGATGCCGAATTACAAAAATACATTTAACACACGTAACTTCTGTTCAGTTTCTCTTTAACGTACATATATCATTTAGCTATACGATAGAACGAGGCAAGTAGTAGTTGCCCATGTCATTCTGAATCAAGGAATGAAAACTGTAAGTGAAAAGAACATTCGTTTCACAATAGAATTTGACAGCTGCCAAATAAACATTTTTAAATAATTTTACTATTCTTAAAACAAGCTTTCGCCACTTATAAAGGTAACAATAGTCTAAGTTGTATACAGAAAAAAAAATATTCTATAAGCGTACTAAGCTAAGTGCGAGTGGACCGTATGGTGTAACGCACGCCTAATAGGTACCAAGGGTGGGATAATTAGTCGCGAGTAAAACCACAAGATAAAACTAGTATTTTATATAATGTTCTAACTATAGTGTAACGCGCGCCTAATAGGTACCAAGGGTGGGATAATTAGTCGCGAGTAAAACCGCAAGATAAAACAAGTATTTTATATAATGTTCTAACAAAAATTGAAGTACCATATGCCCCATATTGGTATTGTTACATCAATTATTAAAGTATTTAGGGTGTGAACATGTCAGTGGGTTAATGCATTGTTTTATTCGCTCTACTGAACAGGACTTCGTTTGTGTTCTTTTTAACAGGTTTGACAAAATACTACGTTATTTTTTTTTAAACAGTATGAGGGTTTTGCGGAGAGATTATAAGTATTTGTTTTTATCGCTTTATTAAATTTATTGATAACTAACTGTGCCCGTGACTTCATACGTGTGAAACCTTATGTATATAAACAGAGGTTAATAAAGTCATTTGAATGTATTAAGTCTATTTACTTATCTACTCGCATCGTCATTTAAAGTACAATAACTTTTGATAGACTGAACAGATTTTAATGAAACAAAGACTAAATGTTACTCCAAGATAGGCTTTATGATTTTCTTGAAGAGATTCTATCATAAAGGCAGTATTTTCGCAGTGATTCGTGTTTCATACAACATTTCTAAAAAGACAGACGTTTCTAAAAATGATTGAAATATTTTTGTTACTTATTCCTGTAACAATTTTTATAATGATAATTATGATAATCGAAAAAGAACAGAACAAGAACACGTTAGATTTACATTCTCATTATATGTATAGATATGTACATAGATAAAACTTTATTATTACTCGAATACAAAACAATTGTGGTTTGTTGATAATACTGTGAAAATAGATGTATTTTCGTCATCTTAATGTAGAATAAAGTAATTTATAAATACGTTTATTATTATAGTATATACTTGCAATTATTAATTTTGTATATGTAATACGAATTAATTATTTTTTTATATTTAATGTTTTTGTTGTTGGCTGATCTTGACAAACAGTGAAAGAAGTTGCGCGGGCGTGATTATATTCTCATTTGAAACGCATAGACTATAGAAAGATAATAAAACAGTTCATTTGAAAACACAACGACTATGTATGATTTGGCATACATTGATGACAACGACATAGTGGAGTTCAATAAACCTATAACTGAACTGTATTGTTCGATTCGATGAACAGCCTTTTGGTGAACTATTTATAATTCATGTGTATTTTGTCTAATATACCTATTCTCTGTTCATATACAATTTATAGCCATTTGTATTAAATATCGCACTAGTTATGCCCGCGATTGCGTTCGCCTGTACTAAAAAAATGTATTTACTATCAAGGTAGGTATTTTTTTTAAATAAAGTGTTTTTCTAATGTTTTATTTTATCATTAAATATCTGTTCAAAATTAGATAAATCCAATGTTAATCGATCTTATAACAATTATTTTTTTTTTAAGATTTCCAGTTTTTATACACCGACAACGAAGTTCACATTTTGCCGTTCATAAGGATTAACTTCATATTTTACATGTAACAACATGTGAAGATCTTCAAAAGTAACGTCAAACGATTAAAATTGAATCTAGCTTATTTTAAAATGTAGGAAATAATTTCTTGGGAGGCCTTTTTGCATACAATATTTGTTACTTTAACATTAACACTAGATATAAATGGGCTGTCGTTGAAGACGTTAAATATCATAAATAAATTAAATCACTCGATTAAGTATAATAATTTTTATATACACGATATAGCTTTATATTTAACCAGCGGGCCCAGCGGACGTTGTCCCGTCCTGATAATTAAAAAAAAAACCTGGACAAATTATATACCAAAACCGTTCTCATGAATCATTTTATCGACTGGTGAAAATCGTATCGACATCCGTTCAGTAGTTTTGGAGTTTATCACGAACAGACAAACAGACAGACAGACGTGTCAGAGGACCTTGTTATATAATATGTAGTGATGGTAATTGTAATTTTAATATGAGAGTCAATAAATCTTATTCTAAACAATCATATACTACATTATAATATAAAGAATATACTGGTAGTCATTTTGTTTCGACTTCATTTACTTTTGAGCTCATGGTTTGATCCATATATTATTTATTAACTTTTGTCCGTAGATTCCCTCGCATTCATGTAGTTTTGACCTATCACTGGGGAACAGTTGTTCTTTTCTGAATGAATTATATCTTATGTCCTTCTCTGTAGCCCTTAACAATACGTATCCTTGACTCTTAAATACCTGCTTTATAATTTTTTATCGAACAAAATATATTATACTAGTTTTGTTTATGCAAAAAACAGCCTTTAGTTTACTGTTTCTTAGATATTATTCATACATAATATATATAATATCCCGTCTTTGTAAGAGATTAAATTTACATTACATTGCATTTACTTACCGACTCTTTTCTCGTACTTATGTCGAGCCGTCATTCAAATTACAATAACTTTTGATAGAGTTGACCGATTTTAATGGAACACAGACTAAATATTGTCACTGCAGTGATACGTGTCTAAAGAAGCAGACAGACAGACATTTCTAAAAATGATTGAATGACAATTGAGAGTCGTATAAGCTATGTATGACTATGCTTTTCTATAGAAGCTATGCAGTAAATTTAATACAGGTAAATTTAGTTTATATAGTTTGTACTAATTACCAGGGTCGCATGAATTAATTTTAGTCTCTAAAATACAATAACACGGAACACTAAGCTCGATGTTGTCATTGATCGTCCCCTGGCAAGGTCGGCTGGTCCACCATATGGTCTATGACCCTGTAACTTGTTAAACTTCGATTTCGCATATGCCAAACATGGACGAGACTCGTGACATTTATCACGCGTCGAGAAAAATGTCAATATATTCTCAAAATTCAATTAAGTGCTGCATCGTAATTGCAGCAAATATATAGGATAACCTACATAAAACTCGTCGTTCTTAGCAACCAATCTTCTAGTAGATTATTACTGTTGTTATCAAGGAGGTCGAGATGTTACAAGTTTGTCGCGATCTTTTCAATGAACTAACCGTGGCCGTCTTGTTAGAACATTCCAGAGAGTTTTTGTAGTAAGTCAGTCCGTGGTATTATTTCCAATACTTGTGCATAATAATCAAACTATATTACGTAATATATCACCAATATTACGAAACATAAAGTCAAATGACACAAGGTTGAATAAAATATGAAATCCACTACATGACATTCCGAGAACCCGCCAAAAACTCCAGATCGACACATGTTTACATAAATAAAGATTGTTGTGTGATGAAATAGAAACAGTATATTTTTAAACGGCTTAAAAGAAGGAGATTCTGTATTCGACCCGTATGTATGTATGTATGTCCGCGATTTTCTCAAAAATAGTTGATCGGACTTGAATGGAGTCTTCATTATTGAATGTTTATTTTTTCATAGAAGGTTTTCGTATATCATCATTACATAGTATAAAACAAAGTCCCCTACCGCGTCTGTCTGTTCGCGATAAACTCAAAAACTACCGAACGGATTGTCATGCGGTTTTAACCGATGGATAGAGTGATTGATGAGGAACGTTTTAGTATATAATTTGTCAAGGATTTTTTCATAATCAGGGCGGGACAACGTCTGCCGGGCCCGCTAGTAATATACTAAGATCTCATGAAAATCTTCGCAGATAAACAATAAAACTCTTCAATAGCTATCGCAGCTAAAAAAATAAAAGAAAAATCAACCGCCTTCAAGAAACACGAACTCAAAAGTTTAAAATGATATTTTATTCGCTCCATTTAACATAACTCTTCGACTGCATTTTAAAACAATAACTTAGGATTTAATTTCAAAACTCAAATCGTATCAATTATTTTTGGATAATAATCCAAACTAACATTTTGCATCGCGATGAACTCAAAAACATACTGAACTCATCCTCATGCGGTTTTCACCAGTAGATAAAGTGATTCATGAGGAAGGTTTAGTTGTATAATTTGTCACGGTTTTTTTTTATTATCAGGGCGGGACGATGGCCGCCGGGCTCGTTGGTTTTAATACAAATAAAAGCAAATCATTTTTTAAATTTAATACAGTTGTACAAACAGAGAGACAAAGGGTCAATTTTTGTATGTCCTATTCGTGATGTGTTGTGTTGATTGTGATGGTGTAAAAAAACATGTGTAAACAGACCAATTAACATAAATTTTATGGATAAAATAATACATCTTATTTATAACTAGCGGGCCCGGCAGACGTTGTACCGCCCTGATTATGAAAAAATCTTTGAATTATATACTAAAACGTTCCCCATCAATCACTCTATCCACAAGTGAAAACCGCATGAAAATCCGTTCGGTAATTTTTGAGTTTATCGCGAACAGACAGACAGACAGACGCGGTAGAGGACTTTGTTTTATACTACTAAAAAAAAAAAATCTTTATATATATAATTCTTCTGTCCGTGTGTATGAGCTGAACAGGTGGACAGATTTTATTGCATATTTTGTGAGTGTTCAGGTGGATTCAGTAATGTTTTACAATTACAATTGAACTAGGTATGTGACGCTGCGGTTGAATTTTAGTATTTTTTTATTATCAAGGGAGAACAACGTCCGCCGGGCCCCGCTAGTAATAATATAAAGCGATGTTGGCGTGTTCGGACACCGTGTCGATGGATGTAGGTTCGAATCCTTGCAAATGAACCGGAGTTTTCAGTGAAGAAAACATCGTGGTGGAAAGCGTACCACAGCAGGGCTTTTTTTAAATCCGCCCGCCTATCTACCACATTCAAGTTGGAAGTCTGTCGCCAAGCATCTGTTAGTGTGTTCCGATACACGCACTTGAGAACATTATTTAACATCAGGCGATATTGTAGTCGAAAGCTGAAACTAAATGTATTAGATTAATTACAAATTATTTGAATTTGTTACGGGATTCTGACCTTTTGACCTGTGACAAAAAAAATAACCCAATAAAAAATAACTTATGAGATAAACGATGCAAAATGATTCTGGTAAATTTTTAAACTTGTTATTGTTAATCTAAAATTAGGTATTAGAGGTCAAACTGCTTACGGTCGTTGGTCTTTGATGGTTCGTTCCAATGTTTGGTGGAATTTTTATTTAGTGAATGTGTATTGGAATGTGGTTGTCGAATGCAGCTGTCCAATATTAGAATTTACACTTTCATTTTGCTAAATCTCCTAAAGAAATATCGATCATATTTTTTAAAGTGAAACTTTTATTACATCGTCTCAAACTTTTTCGTCTGTGTGTTGCATGTCGCGTGATGGTCGGCCGCGGAGTAGGGATAAAGTGAAAGGCGCTCGTCAGAGCAGCCAGGGCCAATATGGCGGCGCCTATAGTTCGCAGCAGCTGACCGTGTAGTGTATAAACTATTATTAGTAAAATGTCTATAGTGTGAAAAAATGTTTCACTTTTACCGTGGTTTCATAAAACCACATTTTTTTTTTAGTTTATTTTTGGCAACCAATCATCTGGTAGATTATTGTCGAGTAGGTAGTGTGGTTACAAGTTTCTTGCAATAATTTTAATGAAGTAACAAGATAGTGGCCATCTTATTACAACTTTCTAGGGAGGATTTGTGACAGGTCAGAATCCATGCTCCGTGGTATTACTTCCCACCCACTTCACTTGTGCATAATAACCGAACTATATTACGTAAAACACCACGAATATTACTAAGCACAGAGCTAAATAACACAAGATTATGAATAAAATATAAAATCCACTACATGACATTCGAAGATCCTGCCAAAAATAAGGAGCGACCCTTATTCAAACTAAGAGGTATAAGCCATGTTGTATTTTATCCTTTTCAGAGTCACATTTGAAGAGTAATTGTTGAGATAATAAATACTATTAGGTAATATCTCATCTTAGTATCGTCTGAATCTCCGAGATTCAAGACAACATCTAATCGCATTACCAAAGCGATATTTGAAGCATTTTTTCTGAACACCGACAATGTGCCTCACCAGTGTCTGGGTTATTTTAAATCAAGGTGCTAAAATGTTTTTTCATCTTGTGGTCATGAAAATCAAAGTTTAATATAAATTTAGTAACTAAGAAGGCGTTTATGAACGTCAAAACTACCATGGACAATAAATAGTTCGAATAGTTCAAATTATTAAAATAGTTCGAATGTTCGATTCGAATTTCGAATCGAATTATTCGGTTCGATTGCTATCGAATAATTCGTTAATTTGAATATTCGCAAACCCCTAGAATAAAATAAATAAAACCCCTACAATAAATTTAGTCATAACCGTTTATATAACATGTTTATTTTTTTACGATTCCCAGTTTTTATACATCAAGAATGAAGTTTAAATTTTGCTGTCCATAAGGTCTTTAGTTTCTTTTTTATGGTCTTCATATTTTATATGTACAGGATTTAAAGAAAAATAACGTAAAATATTAAGATCGGCTGAAATTGGATTTAGCTCATTTTAAAATGTAACGACTAATATATGTAATTCGTAATTCAAAATTGTCTAGAATAAGAATATAACCTGGTACTAGTATTACTAATCACCCCGTTAGAGAAGAAGCTTAATGATACCAAATATATACCAATTTTTTTCAAAGACAAAATTATGAATGCAGTAAAACAAATGACTCCGGTCGGGTACAACGACCTCTCAGGTCAATGTCATCAGTTTGACACTGGTGACGTCACGCTATCTATGTCTTCGCCCGGGTGTGAGACGTACACACATTAATTCCATCTGTACATATATATTCTATATATACATATAATAAGCATGTAAATCTAACGTGTCTGTACCTTTTAGATTTTTATTAAAAAGAATTGGTGCAGGCGTCTTGGAATAAGTAATAAAATACATTTCAATAATTTTTAGAAATGTCTTTCTGTTTGTTTGAACATGCATCACTGCTAAAATACTGCGTTCACGATAAAACCTCACATAATATATAGACACATAATAGATAAAGCATATCCTCGAGTAACATTTCGTTTCATTAAAATCGGTTCACTCGATCAAAAGTTATAGTAATTTTAATGCCGATGCGACTTAATTACGAGAGAAAGTAGATAAGTAAATGGACTTATACATCCAAATGATTTTATTAGTTACTGCTGTTTTAAATTAGGTTCCACGCGGACGGAGTCGCGGGTACAACTAGTATAATATAAAAGTGTTTAAATACGGTGAGTACAAAAAAAATACCAACAAACGCGGGTAAAACCGCGGTCATACTAATATATAGATCGTGTTTTACGTATGTAAATGACAAGAGGTTTTTTCGCCAGAACAGATACGGTTTTTTATTATTCATATACCAGAGACCACAATCTCAGTATGAATGACGATATGCTATAAGATGGTAAACACCCTAAACCCAAAGAGAACTGCTCTCAAGTGAAGCTGTTGGGATCCACCTATAGATGTTTGGCCAAAGATTTTCAATTTAGGGTGGTAGCTTTAAAAAAAGTTCTATCATCATCACTATAGTCTCAGGATCACTGCATTACAAAGTCTTGGTGGTCTAGTGACTTGCCCGGTGGAATATCAACCCGATGTCCGCAAGTTCAAACCCCGGAATGTACCAACGAGTTTTTCGGAATTTGCGTACACTTACTGATCTAAATTGGTCGGTCTATCGGCTGACGGTGTAGGTAAACATCGTGAGGAAACCTGTACCTGAGAGATGTCTTTGTAATACTACTGTATGTGGAAAACATAGAACTGTGGATTTCCCAGAGGTTGAAATCGGTAATACGTCGTGGGCTGGCGTGGTGATTATGCCCATACCTTCCTTCGGGAAGAGGCCTATAGTCCTGCAGTGGGTCTCTTACAGTCTAGTGATGATGGTGATTGCATTAGATCGACGTAGGTTCGAATCCTTGCAACCCCACCTGGTTAGCTAACACCCTAAGGTTGAAAATCTTGCTTGTTACGCTTTTACGCTTTAATTACACAAGTAGTAGTAGAAGTACCATTCTCGAGGGATATAGTCTATAGTAATCGAAACGCGAGCAAAAGCTAGTCTTTAAAATAAAGGGAGAAACTCACAATTTTACTCCGAACCTTGGACTAATTCTATTAGTGATGTAAGCTAGGATGTGTGAAGGCGCAGTTAGTGTCTGCTAAACCTTCTTTTGGTAACCCTTCTTATTGGCTATATGTCTCACGTACAAACTCTTTTAGTGCTTATTTTGGCGTCTCAAACTTTTTAGAATGTTCAAGCTACATGTTCCTAAGGCTACAACACTTCTTTAGATTGAAACTAGGTGATACCCGCGACTTCGTTTGCATCGTTCAATTGTGTTGTTATATCTCAAAGGGATATTAGGCAGCGTTTTGGACGAAGGCTCCCAGACGGCTTGTCTTTTTCCGACACTTCTTACAATTATCGTTAGATTTCAACCAATTTACAAAAAATCTTGATAAATTATATACCTTCCTTGTGAATCACTCTATCTGTTAATGAAAATCCGAGTAATAGTTTTTGAGTTTATCGCGAATATACAGACAGACAAACGCGGCGGAAAACTTTGTTCTAGCGGGTTTGGACTTCAAATACCATATTATATTCCTACGTCCAAAAATATACATAGTTATTTAGAAGGCTTTTTGTGCAAATTAGCAGCGCGTTAACAAAACCACTCGCTATTTACTGTTCATTTACATTACAGTTAGCATTGAAGTGAATCGAATGTTTCATATGTTTTTTGCTTAAAAGTCATTGCCCATAACTGATTTGTAGTTTATCATTTTAAATCTAACAGCCTGCTCCGCCTTATCATCAACGTACTAATAAACCTACGACCATGTAATGAAATAAATTGCCATCTGAATTACATTCGGGGTTGAAGGAAAACGTGAAGAACTTCATTTCTAACGTTAATTCACCCTGCATATATTTTCCTTTCGTATTTATGTAGTCACATGGGTGGACCGTAACTTGTGTTGACACTAACACCTAGATTTATCTTTTGCGATTCCTATAACACCTATATTTCTTTTAAGTGAAAACTTCTTTAGACGCGTTGTGCGGTATTTTTGGCAGGAGATAAAGTTATGAGTTCGCATCATGACATGACATATTATACTAGTAAAGCGTGACCGAGTGTATTGCGCTTGCGGCTTGCGTCTCGCTAGTGACGCATAGTATAGCGGCCTGTGTCCATGTAATATTGATATTTTTCAGCTCATTAAACGTTTGATTTATTAATAGACTTTATAAAAATGTATATAATTATTGCTCCGAGTGCCAATAGATATGAAAACCACACGAATGTCAATAATTTCAATAAATAAATTCTGAAATTTAAATATTGTCATTAAAGCTATAATTAATAAGAAAATTCAAAGGAGAACACATTTATTTCATTGCTTTGAGTTTTCACTCCTGTTGGTAGTTCTTGTGACTGCCTCGACTTCTTTTTAATGTTCATTATTTATTGTTTTCTAAAGTAGGATAACGTGTGCCTACCTAGTGTACTCATCAAATTAACATACAACTGATGAGGCCTCGGTCAATGATGATAATTCGTTGCCAATGATTACGTAACCAAAAGAGATGTGAAGTTGAGTAAATCTTTTATAAAATCTACGTATGACTTTTTTATAATATGGGGTTACCAATATCAAGGTGTAAATCTTATGACATTATAACAACATGATAAAATTTATTTATACTAAAAGACTTATCACTTTCAAAAGAATCTACCATATTCAGTTAGTCGTAATCATCATCACCATCAGCTTGTAAGGGACCCACTGTAGGTAGACCCACTGTAGTAGTATAATCACCAAACCAACCCACGACGTATTGCCGATTTCAGACTCTGAGAAATCCACATTTCTATAATTTCCCACATACGATGGTAGTACATAAACATTTCTGAGGTTCAAGTTACTCCACGATGTCTTCTTTCTTCAGCTGATAGTGTTATCAATTGATTGATATTCTACCAGTCAAACCACTAGACCACCCCGACTTTAATAATAATTAGTAGGAATACTATGAATAATGTTTCTACCGAAGTTTCTCAATTCTACATATCATATTTCAAAAATACGTCTTGCATTTTATCTTTAATACAGCGTTTGTCCATAATCTCTTATATTTAATGGTGTTGCGTTGTTAGATGGTAATACACTCTGTATATCACAAGGGACTTCCTATAATTTAAGCTACCGAATTATTACATGTGCTTGGCGACAGATTTCAAGTCGAGGTCGGTAAGTAGCCAGGAGTGTATTAAACTTACGATTATGGTTTCTTCACTAAAACCTTTAGCTTATTAGAAGGTAAGAACGTAATTAAAACGTCATCCTACGAAGTAACTTTATATTTTATTTTAACACATAACTTGGGCGTTAGATAAATATAACGATCTTAAACACTCGACCAAGAATCCAATTAGTATTTCTCTGCTGTTGTGTAAAATGATGCAATCGAACTATTACAAGCGGTAATATGTTAGATACGAAGTGAAGACTTAAAATATAGGTCACCATATAAAACGGGTCCATAACAGGAGCACTGAACGGAGCTCGTCTGTGCCACTACTTTCACTTTCATGTAAACAGCCTAACGTATCGTCCATAGCATAAGCGTTAGCGATATTATTTTTATAATTATCGCAAAAAAGTAAACTCTTTATATATATCTTCAATATAGGCTAACATTGATTAGCCTTGTCTGAGCGTCTGATATAAGTTCTTTAGTTTTCGAATACTATCCAACGCTACTGCCTCTGACTTATATACGTAGAAACTAAAAGTAGTTTTATACAAAATACATTTTTTTTAGAATTATGGCAACATTCTGAAATGTCATCTCTACTTACCTGAGGGCACCGAGTTATTGTATGATACAATCTATTAATGAGGCATGAATTGTTATAGTATGAAGTAGTAAAGAGACATGCAAACCACGTCATGATAACTACCCTCAAATAGACCGCAATTTTGCTTCAAGTTATAACATGTTAGTACTCCCGCGAGCTGAGTTGGAATACCTCAAGTGACAGTGTGTTCCCAACCACTCACGCTTTGGGCGAAAACGCAACAGCGTGAAAAGTGTGGCAAAAAAGTTTACTAATAATGGTGTACCCGAAGTCGAACGTTCCACAAGCTTTATATACCTTTAAATAATGAGAAAGAAATAGAGATATTTAAACATTAAGTAAACACCGACGTCAGCAACATTTATATAATTTAGTATTTTAAAAAAACCTTTTAAAGAAAATAACGAGAGATTTGGTAAAAATTATGGCGATACGTACGAAAAGCATAGGAGAGGTTGATGAAGGTTAGATTTTTGCTGACAAGGGGGTGAAATTGGTCAAACATAATTAAAATGTTGGTTACGTAATACTTAAATAGTCGAGCCCTTATATAGCAACAATACGCTCGCCGCTTGTGCCTTGGACTCGGACCAGGTGTTTATTTATCGATTGCAGCTTGCATACTTTGTGGACATACTGTGCCTTGGGCGGTTGTTATTGTACAAAATTACTGTGTAACATTTTTTTTATTGCGCAATACAATAATAATAACGTATCTTCAATCCGATCGAAATTATGATTCACCAGATTTGTTTTCTGTTTTTCCTATTGTCTCATATGCAATTCAGTCCCTAAGAAGATTTTAACGATATGTGGAGTTTAGATATTGCTTCGATTGACATATGGTTGAATGCTAAAATATAGCCATACTTTAATCATAGGTGTGTTTTGGTATTTTCACTTGAATTATACTTTTGTTTTATATATAGCTCATTACTTTCATGCCACATTGTTATTTGTATTAAAATATAGTGTTGAAATCACAATATACAGTAGGGAATATAAGTATTGTTTAACGAGTAGGTTTTTTTTTAAATCAGTCATGGAAATTATGGTCAAATATTCATTTAAATCTCGAAATAAATTAATACTATCGACATTACCAGTGATATAAAAGTAGGGCAAAAATGGTCTATGTTATAGCTATAAATTTTGTGATAATTTAAATACTATACAAGGTACATTAATCATGGAGTACTTTGAAAGTGATGGTCCAAACTGCATTGGTTTATGGCTTTTGTTGTGCAACATGTCAGGTACTGTCGTAACTCGATTTCTTAACGTATCGTCTCGTTTCTGTTCGAAAATTACTATTCTATAACTTGATTTAATGATGCTGCGAGAGTATTTGTAATTTTATATACATCAGGTTAGACTATTGGTTTAAAAAATCTTTGTTACCTTTATGAAACAACAAGAATTTTGACCGGACTTGGGTTTTTTTATATGTATACTAGCGGACCGGGCGGACGTTGTCCTGCCTTGAAAACAAAAAAAAATCCTAAAAGTCGATCGCAGCGCCACCTGCCGGGTCCAATTGTGAATCTAAACCATTCTCGAATCTCCACGAACACACACAAAAAATTTCATCAAAATCGGTCCAGTCGTTTAGGAGGAGTTCAGTCACATACACACGCACACAAGAAATATATATATTAAGATTTTTACTTATCCACTTCCACTTTTAAGGTTATAGCTGTTCTACGTACCGTAATTAACTTTGGTAGTATTACACTCTGTTTACTTTTCATAACTAAGGAATTATCGATCTGTAATCACCTGACAATAAGAGGTAATTACCTCATAATTAAAGTCATTGTAATACTTGCTAAATACGTTGCTCAAAGATGATTTGGTAGATTCGGTATAATATGTTTTTTATCAAGAGTTTTTTTTTATTTTAATCAATTTATTTTAATCAAGAGTCAGTAGAAAAAAATAATTAGAAGCACTTTAGAATTCAAAACGTTTGAATACAAAAAACAGTGCGTGTTCAATGTGTAAACACGGAGGAAATGAAACTTCTCTAGCTTATATTTATTAAATTGTCACTACATATTATAAAACGAAGTCCTCTGCCACGTCTGTCTGTCTGTTATGTGATAAAATCAAAAACGACTTAAAGGATTTTCATGCGGTTTTCACCACTACATGAAGTGATTCGTGAGGAAGGTTTATTATCAGAGTGGGACAACGTCCGCCAGACGCGCTAGTACATATGAGAATGCTCATAAACTATATATTATACGAAGTCCCGTAGCATAAATATTTAATCATATATTTATTCATCTATATCTATACTAATATTATAAAGAGGTAAAGTTTGTGACGTTGTAGGGTGTAATCTCAGGAACTACTGGTCCGATTTGAAAAACTTTTTTATTGTTATATAGCTCATTTATCGAAGAAGGTTATAGGCTATATCATCACGCTAAGACCAATCGGAGCGGAGCACCAATGAAGAATATTTCAAAATCGGGTTTTCTTTCCTTTTGAAAGCTTCCGCTGCGTGTTAGCGTTAGCCCAGAGCAACTATTCCACGCGAACGAAGTCGCGGGCAGAGGCTGATTTTAGTATATAACCAGACCTAGATAGACACTTATACATACTTACACAATACGTACCTTATGTTTAACGCGTAACAACATTTTTTCCCAACCGTTTCACTTAAAAATGTAATCACATGTTTTACAGTCGAGTTTGAAAACGATATTGACATTACAATTCGAGTTGGGTAGTTGGTAGCGGACGGTTATAGTACACGCGACCTTTACCGGCAATAGGTCACCGTCTACAGTAAGAGTTATTGTCTCGCGGCATTCCTTGAATGAATAATATTTTATCATTCGGTTCCGCATTATTGCCAATTGTATGATATTTTTATTGTTTTCGTTGGTAATTAATTTTCAAATTGATAGTTCATTAACAGTTCTTTATTATTTCTTGTATATTATTCACTGGTATGTGATAAAATAACAGATAGCTAAACTATTGTATTTTACAATACAATCTGAGTTTGTACTTACATATATTTGATGAAAAAGTTACAAACTATTTTCTTTGAACTAGAATGTATGTTCGTCTATGATATCTATTACTCACACATCAAGTGGCATATGATTAGGTAAAAAAATGACAATTGCCCAAACTTTCTTTGACATCCGAAGGTCTTAGACTACAGGCTTCCAAAAACCACTAAGATTTCGCGAATCAATGTTTTTTCTCATAGAATCGTTATATTATTTTAACTTTATAACAAATATATCCTAATAAAAGTTTGTAGCTTATTTTATCCTTTATCATTTTAAGAAGGATTCCATAAAATAAAGGGGATATATTAAGTGTTTCGTTGCTTTAGAAAATCAGTATTTCTGTAAGGAATAACTTACCAGAGCCGGTGAGTCGAGAGGTCCAGCAGTTCTAGACCTGGATTTTCTAAGTTCACTCTCACCATCCGAAGGTCTTGATTGCTGGTCGCTCTCCCGATCCGATGAATTGTAGCGTCTCTTTTCTTCTTTACGTTCCTTATATCTTCTTTGTTCTTTCAACGTACTGTTGTATCTGTGTATAGTGAGATTAAATTTGTATTAGTCTATGTGAGTACTGGAAAATGTCTAGTCTTCCTATAATGAAAGTAAAAAGCTCACCTTCCATCGTTACTATGATCCCAATATTTTCGTTCTATATCACTGTCCCTTGGATCTAAGCTTCTGTTTCTTTCTAAATCTTCCCTCGAACTTCTGAATCTTCTCTCATCGGCTTTGCATTCGTAATCTACTACTTTCCTGACGATGATTTCACTCGGTTCTGGGTCTGTGTATCTGTTGAACATAATATTATTTGTAAGAAAATTATTTATTTTATTTTTGGCAACGAATCTTATAGTAGCTAATTTCTGCCATTGCCATTGCCATTGCCATAGCTAGTTTCTTTCTATCATTTCAATGAACTAACAAGACGGTGGCAGTCTTGTTAGAACTTTCTATGGAGCTTATGTGGCAAGTCAGAATGCATGCTCCGTAGTATTATTTTCCATCCACTTCACTTCTGCACAATAACCGAACTATATTACGTAAAAACACTACCAATACAACCACCAATAACATTCCAAAATCACGCCACAAACTCTGAAAATTATTTATGAATTGAAAATTAAGGGTCACTTTTTTTTCAAACTTGTTGGTTTCACAGTGGTCAATTGATATTGGCAATATATAGAGAAAGAGGAGTGATCGCAATTTGATACAATTCACTATTCACTCCCTTGACGTGTTGCATGGGCATAATATTAAAGTCACCAATATTTGTCAATCCTGATTAGATACAAGTCAGAGAGTCGTGGTAATTTCAAGGTCTAATTTTTAGTGATGATTTATAATAGATCATTTTTATCTCTCTTTCGCATATTTTTTTAATGTTTTTTCCGAAAGAAATTATTTATTTCGCTTCAATACCAGGCTATCAGACGATTTGTGGAAGTTAGATAAAATCAAAACGTTCTAAGAATGGCATGAATTCATCTACAGCTATTTATGTTTTCCTGGTACGCGACTACGGTTACTTGGAGTCATCACTTATCCATCAGAAGTGTTTCTAATTTGAAATACGTCTCAGAACGTGTTTACAGTTGAATAAAATAATAATTTAAATATAATAAATAACATTCGTATGAAAATGCGGTAACATGAAACATAAAAATACGTTTTTGGCAAATTCCATATGATTTGAAAGTCTTTGGCTCTCATAAAGAGCTAAGGTATATTATTATTGGCTTTCGTAACAAGCGACGAATGCAAATTTTTTTGGACCTCCGTAAATTATTCATTATACTAGCGATATGTTTGAATGCATGATAAATATTGGCAAACGATACCACATTTATTATCGTTATTGGCACTTACGTAACTGCGGTTTTCTGGCTTGTTTATTAAATTATATTCATCTTGTTTCACTCATTGGGTATGACTATTATTTTTATATAAAGAAATGTGAAGGCAGACAAAGAAATGCTTTCCTAAAATAAGGGTTGTTACCCAAACTTGTAACAGAATTTTTATTTTATTTTTTGGAAAATGTGGAATATTAAGAAGCTGACAAGAAAATTCTTCTTTACTGTGGATAGACTAAATTAGAAAAGTGATATCAACAATACCTTCTATAGTCGGAGTCATCATTGGCAAGATGTTCAGGGCTCTTGAGTACCCGTGTGCGAGTCTTCGGTTGGACTATTTCCTTCTCTTTTTTACTCTTCTTCGAAGAGTCGCGAGAGAATAGCTGTTTCATCTGCAATCCGTAAATATATGGAAATGAAATAAGGCGACAAAACAATAACATACTTAACATAGAACTGTAAAGTTTCTAGATTTGTGTACTGCAATTAAGATTTACGTTAGTTTAAATTGGTTCCATTATTTTACAACTAGCATTTCTAGCAATTTCGTCTACCTATTTGTCGGTATATTTAGAATGTTTTTCACCAGGTTTCAGGCTATCTGTGCATCAAATTTTAATGCGATCGGTTTAACTAATAGACAGACTCATTCCCGTGGAAGTAAGCTTCTCTGTCTCTCTAGAATTTTCCTCGAACTCCTGAATCTTCTATCATCAGCTATTGCATGCATGAACTATTATGATAAAACTATCTGCGGAATTACTGATCCGTTTCTGAAAATTGTTTTACTTATAACAAAACTATGTTCTCCTTGTGCGGCATAGTAGTACATAATTTTTATATTGTCGTTAACGTACAGGACTTGGTGAGTGATAATAATATATATTGTTAATTATATGTATATTGTTACCAAATACATCTCTAATATAAGAAGATGACAATAAATTCCGTTCAGTAATAACATTTCAAATTCATTAAAATTGGTGATTTTGTTTTACCAAGATAATGGAAAAATAAAAAAATATCAACAGCGAAAAGGCTAATTGACTTACGAGCCATTGAAAGTCTTTGCCTATTCGTCAATTAGCCTTTCCACCGTCGAAATGTTACCTTTTCAAGTCCGGATAGCTTTTTTGTAGCCTTGGGCGGCTTCGCACTGACTTTGTCATCGAGTCGACTAGGACTCTTGTTGTATCTCTCAGTTTTTGAATTTAAATTAGACCCGTCATCGGCACTCCTATCCCTTCCAATGTACTCCTTCCTATACCCCTCGTCTCTGTAATCTCTAGGCCGAGCTAAATAATCACTGTTTGCGTATATCTGTTCACTAGGGTAGTTATCCTCTGTGTGCCTTCTTTCATTATCTAGAAATAACGATGTGTTATGAGCGTCATCGTCGCTTTCGTTTCTTCTATGCTTTTTATGTAACTCTCCACTTGATTCCTTACGGAAGTCGTTTTCAATTCCCGAGTCTACAAGTCTGTTGTCAATATCAAATCTACGGGGCGATCTGTCGTCGCGATAATAGTCCCCACTGTCGCCAGAATTATGGCGCCTTATTCCAAAATCGTCTTTATATTTCTCCTTTCCCTTTCCACGACGTAAAGAGTTGTGATAAGAATCAGAATGTCTTGGTAAATTTGCGTACTCTTCGTCGCGTTCTTGAGCAATTTCTGGATTTGAAGCATAATGCCCCTGCCTTTTGCCGAAACGCTCGTCTTTAGTTTTGTACTTGTGGCCAGTCTGTAAAGTATCATGACTAGATGTGAGATGCTTTTTGGCTTTATATTTCTTCTCTTTATATTCATCAGGTGATAGTACAGGCTTCGAAATGTTTGATTCGAGACTAGGAGGCTCATATTCTGGCTCAGGTGGGAACCCTTTCTTATTATTCTTGTATCTTGTGCTTAACCTATTAATAAACTCTCGCCTGTCCAATTCACCTTTTGGAACTTTCTGGAATGTTCTCGTCTCAGTATTATATTTTACTTTGTGATTATCAGAATCATATTTGCTGTAATCTTCGGTGATGCTACTTTCAGCGACACCGTCTCTTTCTATAGTGTTACGACAGTATCTAACCGTTTCATTCACGAATCTTTCCGTTGCCTTCATACGCTTTTCTGCATCGAAAACTGGGTCAGTTTCTAGGTACCTAGAAACAGGCTGTTCAATATTTGTCCGTTCACGATCTAGTCTTCGCGCATTCAAACGAGATTCTAACAATTGACGTCTATGACTTAACTCATTGAAGTTTAAATCAACTTTAGTTTGTTCTGCTTCGTATTGCTTTTTCTTCGTGTCCATACCGTCAGCTCTTCCCCTGAATTTATCAATAAAGTCGGGTCTCTCATCTTTTATTGTAGAATCTTCATTTGCGTATGTCGGTTCGAATTCTTCAAAACTTCTCAACTTGTATTCTCTGAATTTGGGTTTTATTGGAGAATCTGTGATTTTGTAACTTTGTGGACTAATAAAAGTTTCTTTATCATTACTCTTATAATCATAATCATACATTCTTGTGTTGGATATTTTATGCCTTTCCTCGTAGCCTTCATCTTCATCGGAGAAACTGGCGTGTTTCTCTCTAGATGAAGAATATTTTTGGTGTAAAGTTTGTTTCGTGAATCTAGGAGTGGCATCAACCGTATCTCTAAACACTTCTGCATAAACTACACCTTTACCGGCCATTTGGTTGGCTGGCAATGATGCTCTATCTGGACTAGAATTTCTGACAAACAGATTATGATCAGGGCTCAAACTTGGTTTAGTGTATGAAAATGGTTGATTTATACCGTTTGATTGAGATAGCACGTGGGTTTTTGATATCGGAGAAAACTGATCCTCCTTCAAGATTCTTACAATATGGCCAACTGTGCTTCCTCGTGTCAAAGGTGGCTTATCTGGTGGTTTTTGGCTACTATGTATCATTTCTTTGCTAGCATAAACGTTATCTTCAATTTTTTTGATACTCTCTTTGATTTTATCTTTCACGTCTACAGTAGTAGAATCAGTAATTTCTTTAGGTTGATGAGAGTCGATTTCATCAATCAGCAGGGTTTTTTTAATTTCTGTCTTTCGTTTTGGAGTCTCGGTTATCGGTGGCGAATTCTCTTTAGATTTACTTCTTTTAGTTCTTGCCGGTGGTTTAGGTTCAGGTTTTTCTGACGTTTTATATCTAGGAGGTTTTTCTACAGGATTGACTTTCTTATCTTCTTTTACTAGTTTTTTACTTTCAGCTTTATCGCTCTCTTTTTTTAATAATTTTTCTTTTTGGAAGATTTCTAAAGGGGGTGTCTTTTTAAAGTAATCCTCTCGGGGTGAGCTCTCGATTATCGGTGATAACTGAGTCTTCTTGTTTCTTAGCGACTTAAGAAACTCCTCAGTTTCGCTTCCAGACCTTTTCCGGATAGGTTTGGTTTGCGTGGTTAAGTTTACGTTCGATTTTAGATCGGTGACGTCACTTTTACTTCGTTTGACAACAGCTACAGGTTTAGTGGTAACGACTACAGGGATATCAGGGCTTTTGTTGCTTTGTGCTCTTCTAAAAAGAGTTGATAACGATGTACGTTCTCTTCTCTTCCTAGGACTCACATCACTTGTAGACCTTCCCAATGGCGTTTTACCCTCTGGAGTAGTGTCGTCACTATTTCTTCTGGCCGAGTCCTTAAATTTCCTTCTATGTGGTAAGGAAAAAAATTTCTCTGGTGGATTATCTGCAGTGCATGTGACACTTTTAGCAGCGGCTAATACTTTGTTCGCTTCGTTAATCAGCTCCTGTTCAGATAGATGTGTGAATGGTTCTTTCCTGACACTCGGTGCTTCTGAGGCACCCCGCAATTCGCGCGGTTTACCTGTAATAAGATTTTGTTTCAATTAGTCATAGTGAAACTGTTTGTGCATTTAAGAGCGCATACAAATTTAAACTCTGTATAATGAATAATAATCCCATTCTAAAATCACATGCATGTTAGAAATAGGAGTCCTATTAGGAAGTAATTCTTTATTACTAGCCATAAAATATTTATACTTATATAATTATTTATAGAATTTTATAGCATTGGTTACGATAATACATTATGATTATGCAAAGTTAAGGTAAATTATATGACATTATGAAATTTGCTACCGTCATTTTCAGCTGCAATGGTTTCGTTGTTATTTAGAGTTTTTATAGTACAGAAAGTACTAATTTTTAATTACGATTTAATATTACTGAGTTTTAAAATAAATTGAGAAATTGCAAACACTAGGAAACAATATTAAGTGTTTTAATAGTATTTATCAGTCAATTGAAATAATCTGTTAGCTTTGTTTATTTATTGTATTCATTGTTGTTACATTTATAAAAAATAATTTAATTAAATATGTTTTATTTTTTTATTTCGTTATTGTTATTTTACTATTTAATAAAGAACTCATAATACACATTGCACTCTTTATACATAAAAAATCTAATTTATATCTATCTATCTGTATAATAAATTTGCTTCAATTATAGATACGTTACGCAAGTACCAGGCTTACATAAATTTAAAAGCTATTTACGTATTACACAAACCATCACTCAGCTAAAGCCGAACAAAACGTTTGATAAATAAACATTATATTATTAATAATGTTTAGTACATTTATTACCGCCGGACGCATTAATCACGCTGTCACAAAACGTTGATGTTTTTAAATATGTTAATAAAACTAATTTTAGATTGTAAGAACTTAATTTTTTTATTTCTTTTTTATTAGTATACTATGTAGTTTTTATAAGACATGACTAAATGTTGTAGTTAAAAAATATGACTATTGAGTACGAATAACAGATTTTAGCGACTGATGGTAACATGCAATCATTAGTGTATAATCACGATGTAATCCTTCACAACAAATGCTCAAACTTGTTCATTGTGCGAGATCTAACCGTATTATCACTGGATTATCAAAGGTCAACGCTATTAACAGTTTGTTAAAGCTTAAATTAGATTCTTTGGTTTCATCATCATCATCAGCCAGTAAGAGACCTACTGCAGAGCCATAAGCCTCTTCTGGAAGAAAGGCCATGGTCATAATCATCACGGCAGCCCACAAGGTATTGTCGATTTCAAACTCAAAGAAATCCACAGTCTTATGTTTTCACGCATACAGTAACACTACAAGAATATTTCTCAGGTTTACGTTTCCTCGTAATAGTTTCCTTCACCGTCAGCCGATAGTGTTATCAATTTAAATTAGTAAATGTACCCAAATTCCAAAGAATTCGTTGGCATATGCCGCGATTCGAACCAGCGTACATCGATATGATATTCCCCACTGGACAAACCACTAGACCACCACGACGATACTTATGTTTAATGTTTAAAAAGCTGCCTTTTAAATCTTTATCTACATTATAGTAACAAAATGAAACCATAATTAATAAATACGATGAATTTAAAATGTCTACCGAGACCAAAATAGTCCCACTTTCCAGTCGGCTTTATACGTACATATAGATCAGCGATGCTCAACTTGTTACACATTGACCTTTTAACATGGCGTTCTTAAGCAGCCGGCAATGGATGAGCTTATGAGTTAATATTATATTATACAAACAATATATTATTTTTTATTATTTGCTCTCAGCTTTTTACTGGCTTTAAACATAGTTGTACGAACTTGGAACTAATTTACTAAATATTATAGACGTTACTCTGCACTGCCGCCTGGAATCGACAGGCCGCTATCGCGTCTCAGTGCAACAAAAATGTTTGTTTATATTTATGCCAGCTGAACCTGAAAAAGTTAATCTGAAACTGGTAAGACAACAATAGTATTAAACGCCGTCAGGTTCAAACGTCAAACAAGGAACGCGTTTTTAATAATTTTCGTTGTTTTAGTTACTAATATTTTCTTTTCTCTATATTACTATTTTCAGACTAACTTCTTCAGGTTCAGTTTGCACAAATAAAATCAAACATTTCTTGTTGCAGTGCGACGTGGTAGCGCCCAATCAATTCCAGGCGGAAGTGCAAAGTAATGCCCACTATAATGTTTAATTATGGATTTCCGCAAAATAACGCCTTTTTCCTTAAAATACTAACTTATTAATTTCTGTAAAATTTCCTCCAAAGCACTCACTTCTTATCTATGACTATTTCAAATATAGTATACGAGCCATTCCAACTTTATCCTCCAAAGTAGCAATTTATTATGAATTACATCGTTTTTATCAGTATACATGTTACTGATTTTTATAATTACTTTAAGTATTATCATTCAATCAAGTTTCATAATCATATTAACTTTAAGTAATTACATTTACCGTGGTAGACTACAAATAAAAAAATATGAGATGTTACAATAAAAAAATTGTAACATTTGTGTACATGGGTCTGGGTTTTTAGTAAATGCTAGGTTCTGCCCGCGAATTTATTCGCGTGGAATAGTTACTTTGGACTAACGCTAACACGTAGCGGAAGCTCTCAAAAGAAAAAGAAACGATTTTTAAACATTCTTAATTGGTGCTCCGCTCCCACTGGTCTTAGCGTCTTAGCTTATATATAATAGCTTTCTTCGGTAAATCAGCTATTTACCACTGAAGGAATTTTTCAAATCGGACCGGTAGTTAATGAGATTAGCGCGTTCAACCAAATTAGTTAAAGATTACTACTCTTCCCTCGTATTTAACTCGAGCCGTCATTCAAATTACAATAACTTGTGATAGAGTGGACCGATTTTAATAAAACAAAGACTAAGTTACTCCCGAAGATATGCTCTATGAGTTATGATATGATATAGTTTGATTTTGATGAGAGTTTATTGTGAGAGTCAGAGTGCTTTAGCAGTGATACGTCTTCATACAAAACAGACAGACAGATCGACAGACAGACATTTTTAAAATGATTGAAATGTATTCTATTACTTATTCCTAGACACCTACAACAATTTTTTTCACCAAAATCGAAAAAGTACAGTCACGTTAGATTTACTTTCTTATTATATGTAATAGATTAACGAAAGCATTTGGATAAATTGTGAAACAATTGTTTCCAATGTATCAGGGCATTTTGGAAACAGTGGGATTGTTAAAAATTAATGAATAGTTTTTACACATTAACGTTGGAGTACATCGAATCCATATATTTTAATACTAGACCGCGTTTCTGGAATGAACTAAAATTATTTAAAATAATGTTGTATAGTAATTTGCATCAAAATTTAGGCAGGTTTATAGTTTTAATTCAATTTAACTGATTATATCTGACATAAAGATTAACATCATCATTCAACTTTATACTGAGCTCAAAATTTCAAGGCTCTAGCTCATCGGAAAGTAATTAAAAATCAAGTACAAAGTCCCACCCGATCACACGTATACAAACGAGTTAATAAAAAAATGGTGATAACTGATACTGTGGCTTAATAAAAAGATTGAGATTCGCTGATCTACACGCCGCGGCGTTTGAAACACAAGGAGCTATTTACGCGACCATTACAATGTATTCATGTATATATAACATGGAGATGATATCGTACCACACGGTTGTCCTTAAGGCTTTAGTGTCGTGTTAGTACGTGCGGCATGACGTCACCGTTTCCAAGTCATGATTATTTTTAGCCCGCGTAAGCGACTTTCCGTCCTCTCGCAAGCTGATTCGTTGTTCGAGAGCGATAACACACATATATACTTTTTGTTCGCTTTAATAATACCCCGAAAACGTGAGTCTGATAAGGATTTTGTAGAGGTTTTTTTTAATGAATTTTTAATGGCTATTTTTTTTTGTTTTGCCTTTTCGAGGTTTCTTTCGGTTATTTTGGAGACCTTGTGTTACTTGCTTATCTAAATATATAAAAATCCAGTATGCTGATGTTTGTTCACGATGAACTCTGAAACTACTCTACCGATCTTCCTTAAAGTTGGCATTTATGCATAATTACGTCCGAATTGAGAGATAGGATGATTTATATTTCGATTAATGGTCTTAATATTTTTAATTACAAATTAAATGATTGTCAATGTTGATTATTGTTATTACTTGTAAGTTTCATCAGTCTCGAACAGATACGCTTTAAATTAGTTTCTTGACAGAAAACTGTAGGACCGACTGTTGTAGACATGTTATAGATGTCGCCACATTTTAATTTTGAATTTCACTGTCAACTCCATTTTATTTTATAGTGCACGTGTTCTGTTAATCTATTTACTACATAATCTCGCTTTTTCTATATCAAGTTTTTAGGCAGACTCATTACGTCATGATACTAAATAGTTTATCATTATTTTAATTTAACATGCCAGTCGAATTTAAGTAATTTAGACCACTAGCCCCCTTTGATGCTTACGCCACTTGAATGCCCCCTATACGAGTTATGGAGACACGGCGAATTTAAAGTAATAAAAAATTACAGACAGTCTTCAGTTATTCTTATTAAATCGTGTAATTTCATTGACAGAATAAAATCATTTATTCACGTATAAGCATCGAGTTTCCTGCGGTGAGTAACAGATGGCGTCATACGTAACGGAAACTACAACTTCAAAGAAACTTGGTCCACCTACACGAGTTACTCACCTCGAGTGTCAATAGACTTTAGTTAAAACAAAAACTCTGCGACATCTATATATATATAAAAAGTCGAGGCAGTAATAAGGATTGCTGACAGAAGTGAAAACTCAAAAAAAGGAATTGAAACTGTGTTTTTTAAATGAGAATAACAATATTAAAATATTAGAATTTGTTTATTTATATTGTTAACATTAGCGTGGTTTTCATATCTATAGGCACTTGGAGCAATAATTATATACATTTTTCTGAAGTCTATTAATCATTCAAACGTATGATGAGCTGCAAACTATCAATATTATATGTACACAGGCCCCTTATACTACGCGTCGCTAGCCTGTCGTAAGTCGCGCAAGCGCAATACGGCCGGTCACGCTTACTAGCAGTCATGACGCGAAATTATGAATTTATCTCCTGCCAAAAACTCCGCATCTAAAAAAGTTTTCACTTCAATAACGTATATCGGTATATATATGAAAGTTGGATAAACAACATCACAATAAATATTGTCATATCTAATTATGTTTTTATAACATAGTTCTATATCTCTCTTTCTTTTTTTTTATATCATAGGAGGCAACCGAATAGGTGGGTAACCTGATGTTAAGTGATCACCACCGTCCATAGACACTTGCAACACCAGGGGAGTCGTAAGTGCGTTACCAGCGTGTATTTAGGGGAGGGGTGAATAGGAAGAGTAAAGGATGGGAGCTGAGGTGATCTTCCAACGCTCTCAGTGACCGAACGAAACGCAACAATGCAAGCACTATTACTTCACGTCGGTTTTCTGTGAGAGGGTGGTACTACCCCGGGCGAGCCGACCCATTCGTGCTGAAACCAGTAATAGCTTCAGCGTGGCTCCACCACCTATAGACACATACGGTGGTACTAAAAGAATATTTATCAAGTTCCGGTTTCCTCAGGATGTTGTCCTTCACCGTCAGCCGATAGTGTTAACAATTTGAATTAGTAAATGTACGCGAATTCCGAAAAATTCGTTGGTACATGCCGGTGTTCGAACTTGCGGACAATAGATTGATAGTCCAACGGTCAAACCATCACCATCACCCCACGACTACAATCGCTCTTATGTAGTATATAATATTTTTATATGAACAATGCCGTGAGTACCAATTAGTTATATATATTTGTGGTCTTGTTTTTAATAAAGCCTGTACGAAGGGCGACATCTAGACTGAAACAGAAATGGAAGCTATTTGCTAAACAGAAAATTGTTTAAACATAGTTGTTTGAACAGCCGCTCACAGTATGTCGTTATACGGTGTCATCCACTATGCACGTATGTGTTTTGAAGAATATGTAGCCCACATAGACACTTGTGTGGGCAATAGTGACTGTTTTAAAGCATTTATTTTACAATAAGTGGTGACAATAGGAGCTATGTCGTTAAAAGGCGTCCGAATCTTTGCAAATGACCTGGAACTTTCAGTGGAATATCCATGACTATATAAACAACTTTCAGTAATTTATATCTCAATATACTTGATTGTACTCGCTATCTTGTTTTCTTTTCCATAATTTAATTTTACTTTTTATAGATGAATTCATTTTCACTTTTTCATTTATTCTTGTCCTATTGTTTTTTTTTTAAATGATTATCAGTGTTTAATGTTACATAATATAAATTTTCAATATAATTAATAGTGTAAATTGTATAGATGTGATAAAACGTGGTAGGTTTTCAGTGAAGTATGCCTAACTCCAGTTTATTTTACGGCGCACGTGTTGTGTTAATCCATTTACTACGTGACCTCGCTTTTTCTGCATCAAAGCCACAGCCACGCATGGCCGGATCAGCTAGTCCTATGATAATAAATAATAGTTTAAAAAAACTAAAAAAACACGCTTTCATAAAAAATCCAACTAAAAAACAGACAATAAAATTTAATAAATTTGGATTAAGAATAGTGTAAATTAGAAATAAATGTATATTTTTGTAAAAAGTGACAAAAAAATGATAAAAATACTGATATCTGGAGGTGCTGATATTAACAGTGACCCATCGCATGTTCATATCAGCACCTCTAGATATCAGTATTTTTAGTTAAATTTTTTTAACTTTTTTTTTGGATTATTGCATTGTCAGCGACCTTTGACAGGTGTGCAAAGTTTGAATTAAATCTGATCGTTCAAAGTAGGACAAAATCGAGCTCAAAGGGGTCGGTTACATACATACATACATACAGGTGAAGCTAATAAAAGCGTGATAAAAATAGGGTTAAACAAAATCTATACTAATATTGTAAAGCTGGAGGGTTTGTTTGCTTGCACGCGCTAATCTCAGGAACAACTAGTCCGAATTGAAAAATTCTTTCAGTGTTAGATAGCTCATTTATCGAGGAAGCATTTATTACGCTAAGACAAATAGGAGCGAATTACTAATAAGGAATGTTACAAAATCGTTTTTTTTTTCTTTTTAAGAGCTTCCGCTGCGTGTTAGCGATAGCCCAAAGTAACTATTCCACGCGGACCGAGTCGCGGTCAGAATCTAGTTAGAAATAAACTTTATTATCTCTGTCCTACAATCGATTATGGTAATTCGATTCGTCTAACTTATACGTAGCCAGACCGGTGGAAGTCCGTGACCGTTGACCGTTCGCCAAACAATATAACTGTATATACCAGTTATAAAAAGGATATCAAAATGTTTTACAGTATAAAATGTATTTGTATATTGAATAATTCCTAGGAATACTGTAAATATTGAACAATAAAACAAAAAAAAATGTGGTTGTTTTGTCAAAATTTTATCTTTATAGTTTGTGTCAGCGTATTTGCCGCTGTTACATAAATCTGTCTTTTTCTTTCTAACATTCTCAAATCACAAAGCAATTATTTTAATGGTTGAAATAAATACATGTTGATACCTATATTTAAAAATAAAATAACTTACAGTGTTGTAACAAAATGGTGGCGCCTTTAGTAGAGATTTCCAGGGAGTTTTTGTGGCATCTCAGAATTTATGTTCCGTGATATTATTTCTCATCCACTTCACTAGTGCACAATATCCGAACTATACTACGTAAAACACCACCAATATTGCAAAATATAGAGTTAAATATTATGAATAAAATATGAAATACACCACATGACGTACTAACATCCCGCCAAAACTCTAAATGATGTCAACTGTCAAATTATATTTGTTTCATATAATCGCTATGTGATGGCACCACTAGTGCTGTCTGAATCACGGTGTCAAGATTATCTTCAATAGTAGTATTTACGATGCGATTCAAGAAACTTTATTCCAATTTGAGTACCATGATTAAAAATTTTTTTGTATACCCGCCCAGTTCTTGGAACGGGGGTTAATTTGTTAATTGTAAATTCACGAGTAATAACTAATGCATACTCTTATAAGAATGTGTTCTTCCAGTACCGCATCTAATTACTGCTATTTTGAAGTATATCTATCTATATACATATAATAAAAATGAAGTGTCTGTATGTAATATCAAAATATTTTTTTTTTACTAATTGGGTATGAAAGTATACACGTTACTGATAATAAAAATGCAATTTTTAAAATTTTTGTCTGTCTGTCTGTCTGTTTGTTCCGGGTAATCTCCGAAACGGCGGAACTAATTTTGACGGGAATTTCACTGGCAGATAGCAAAAATTACAGCGGGTTACTTAGGCTACTTTAAATTAGACTAACTGTTATCCGCGGCTTCGTCCGCAATGCTATCTGCAAAACGGTTGGACTTATTTTCACGGGACTTTCACTGGCAGATAGCTGGCCTTATAAAAAGTAATTTAGTTTATTTTAATTTAGACTAGCTGTTAACCGTGGCTTTGTCCGCAGTACTATCTCCGAAACGTTTGAACTGACCTTCACAAAACTTTTACTGGCAGATAGCAGACCTTTTATTTATTTATTTATTTCAAAGAAATCTACAGCTATACATTTAGGAGTAAAAAAGTAAAAATAAAATGTTAGTTTCGCCAACAATGATTTCTGTATATAAATACTTATTTTTTTTTACTATTACATGGCTAACCCAAACTTTTGTATATTTAGTAAAATATCAATAATCGAATGAATTACATAACTCTTAAGTGAAAAAAGAAACATTGGAATGTAATTTTAAAATAAAATAAATACTACCAACAAACACAACTACTTATAATATAATATACAAAGCTAATATAATATACGCCATTATCCCACTAAAAACAAATACTACTTATGTAATGTGTATAAATGTGAGAATGAATATGCAAATATTTTAGAAATCTGTAGGATCTTTAGGATTCAAGTGTGGTCGATAATACCTTTTTAAACCATTGCTTTAAAAGATCTACTACACCCATGAAAAATATCTATATGAGGTATTTTTTCATTATATAAGTGGGCGCATCTTATCATTATTGAATTAGACCCATAGTTAGTGTTAGTTCTAGGTTCACTAAAGAGCTGTGGCTTTCGAATGTGTTTTGAATTAATTCTCAACCCTATATGCTCCACCAAACTTGGACAATCTATATTATTGTTTACTATATTATACCAGAACATCAGATCTGCCATTAAACGCCTCTGTTCAACCGTGAGCATATTTAGTTCACGAAGGTTCTCATTTTTAACTGCAGATAGAAGCAACCCTCGTCTTTTGAGAAATGTCAAAAATTTGTTTTGAATGTTTTCAATTCTGTTAATATGTAAAAAAAAGTAATTTAGATAATGTTAATTTATACTAGCTGTTAACCGTGGCTTCGTCCGCAGTGTCATCTCCAAAACGTTTAGACCGATTTTTACGGGACTTTCACCGGCAGATAGCGGACGTTATAAAAAGTAATTTTGTCTATTTTAAATTAGACTAGCTGTTAACCGTGGCTTCGCCCGCAGTGCTATCTCCAAAACGGTTTGATCGATTTTCACGGGACTTTCACTTGCAAATAGCTGACCTTATAGGAAGTAACTTAAGTTATTCCATTTTAGACTAGCTGTTACCCGCGACTTTATCCGCACGAAATTTAGCAAAAATATGTTGTTCACTGTAAACATGTGCGTAAGACGTGCGTTGTACTGAACTCCAAGAATAAATAATAGGTCTTTACCTGTGAAATTGCCGTTCTGCAGTAGTGGCCATTTTAAATCAAAATAATTTTTGTTTGGCTAAGAATTCTAATTTCAAATTAATTTTATTTTAAAAACATGGAATTCTTTTTCCAAAAGTAGTCATTTGTTTATTGATTAGTGTTACATTTTTATCGCATTTCAATTTTTTTTGTCATCATGGATACGTTAAAAATACGAGTAATTATGGAATATGAGTACCGTCGTGGCAGCAACGCGGCACAAGCGGCATGCAACATCAACGACGTTTATGGAGTTAACACTACAAACCAACGCACCACCTGTTATTGGTTTGCTCGCTTCCGTTCTGGGAATTTCGACCTGAAAAATGAACCTCGCGGTCGTCCGAAGACTTTGGTCGACAATGACGAATTAAAGGCGATTGTGGAAGCTGATGATACACAATCTACGGCTGAATTAGCAGCAGTTTTCGACGTTAGCGTCAAAACAATATTGGCCCATTTGCGTCAAATTGGCAAGGTAAAAAAGTTTGACAAATGGGTGCCCCACGAACTCAATGATCGCCAGCGCGAAGTACGCATCGAGACATGCCTTGCATTGCTCAACAGACACACAAATGAAGGAATTTTGAACCGCATTGTTACCTGCGATGAAAAATGGAATCTGTTTGATAACCACAAGCGCTCAGCAAGTTGGTTGGATCCTGGTTCAGCACCTAAACAATGCCCTAAACGAAAACTTACCCCTAGAAAAGTGATGGTCACTGTTTGGTGGTCTAGCGCCGGTGTGATTCATCACAGCTTCTTACCAAACGGGGTGAGCATTACTGCAGATGTGTACTGTGAAGAACTGAGCACAATGATGGAGAAGCTGGCACATCTCCAACCAGGATTGGTCAATCACTCGTCTCCGCTGCTCCTGCACGACAACGCGCGACCTCATACTGCACAGCAGACGGTCTCGAAGTTGCAAGAACTGGGGTTGGAAGTTCTCCGTCATCGGCCCTACTCACCAGACCTTGCGCCTACAGACTATTATTTTTTCCAGAATTTGGATAACTCCTTGGCGGGAAAAAAATTCAATACCCGAGAGGCAGTACAAAATGCCTTGAAGAATTTGTTACCTCCTGTCCAGCTGATTTCTTTAAGAAGGGCATCAATAAACTGCCACTGCATTGGCAAAGATGCATTGATTGCATGGGTGATTACTTCGATTAATACAAATAAAAAATACATGAAAAAAATTCGTTTAATTATTTTCATACAAAACGGAAATTTCATAGGTAAAGACCTAATATAATTGAAATTCATATATCTGTATCTATGTATGTTATTTGAATTATATTGCCGTTTTGGTCATTTTGGCGGCCATTTTGTTTTATTTACCTTGCTTTCGTCTACATAGAGTTATGTATGAGTAGTAATCATAGTAACATATAAGAATATTGTATCGAGTCCAATGAACTCTATTTAAATTGTCAAATATTAAAAACTGCTTTTTATATCTTGATTTGTGTTTATGCAAGATTTCAAGTTAGTTCATTCATTGTATACAATTCAATATTATAATAAATATTAGTAATTTTGAAGATAGAAGGGATCTTTTTAAAAATATATTAGACCATAAACGTATTACTTATTGATAATATGGGCATATTATATCATCATAAGAACATCTTTAAATCAATGTTTCATTAGTTCCTTATACAGTGTAAGTGAGCACTGAAGTAGCTATATGGTGGGTTAAGGTTCCAAATATGTTGCTGATGATAAACCTCATTTGATACACTGTTAGTATTTATTAGGGTGGAGTGAAAAAAACAAATTTTTTTTTTTTCTTAGCCTGGGGGTCAAATTTGTAGCTTATAAAAAACAAAAATTTTTGAAAAAAAAAAAAAAATTTTACTCAACATCTTGAGCCAGCCCACTCATTTTTAAAACTAATTACGAGTAAAAATATTTGGTTGCAAAAAAAAATTTTTGAAGGCGTTCTAGAAACTTCAGAGTATCCTCTTTTATGCCAATTAAAAATCACAAGTTAAAAAAAAAATTTTGTGACTATTGTTTTAATTTAAAAAAAAAATCCCAAAAAGTACCATTCCTCTTTAGGGCACTAGAATAAAATTTGAGTTGGAAATGATCATAATTGCCAGTTCTTAGATGTTTTAAGAGACTCAAAGACAAAAAAAATTTTTTTTTTGCAACCAAATATTTTTACTCGTAATTAATTTTAAAAATGAGTGGGCTGGCTCAAGATGTTGAGTAAAATTTTTTTTTTTTTTCAAAAATTTTTGTTTTTTATAAGCTACAAATTTGACCCCCAGGCTAAGAAAAAAAAAAAATTTGTTTTTTTCACTCCACCCTAGTATTTATATATCTAATGTATATGATACATGTAAGTGGCGTGCCTGTCGTACGTACAGTTGTTTTTAAAGAGCGTTTCTATAATTATATATGGTCTCACAATTTTATATTCCTTTAATACAATTTTAAAAAAACGCGTGCGGAGCAGCGGGTACAGCTAGTATATAATATACTTGTTTTTCTTTTCAGCCAGTCAGCACTAAATAGCACGTTCCTTCTAATATACGAATAGGTAGCTCTGGTGATAATATTGTTTTGTTTCTTTTAGCTTTAAGTTATGGCGCTGTACGATTTTTGTAGGAATAACTTAATTATTTTATTAGTGGATTTTTTTCAGATGGAATGTCCGAATAATTCTACCATGTCAACAAGCAATTGAAAATTCTATTTTCGTGTAGTAGTGTGCTGTGTTTATTTATCTTTTTCTAGTACATACTAATAAGTTGTGTTTAGACGTATCACTTTACACTATTCTTATACTTTTTCGTAATTTTATGTACATTTTTGTGAAATTAAGACTTTTTTTTATAATAGACTGTGTGACGCTTGACCTCTGTCACACCTGATGGAAAGTGAAGACGAGACCTAGGATGTAACGCGTTCACCCAGTAAAAGCACATTCACTCTTCTTTTGAAGATCACTTCATCATACACTTCAGAAAAACAGACGCAGGCAGCGTATTCCACTCCTTCGCGGTTCTAATAATAAATGACGATGCAAAGGAATTCGTCCGGATGAATCGTATGTCAACTGCGAATGAATGGAGCCTCGTACGGCGTCTGGTAGTCCTAAGATGAAATGGAGACGGTGGAATTAGTTGGTGCAGATCTTGTACACATTCTCCAAAGTGTAGCCGATAAAATACTACAAGACAAGCGACCCTACGCCGATGTTCCAGTGTTTGCAGTTTGGCTGCTAACAGTGATTCGTTACCGACAAGTCTTCGAGCTCTGTGATCGACGGAGTCTAGCAAGGCCAACTGGTATTTAGCAGACCCGTCCCAAAGGTGACAGCAATACTTCATACACGGCCTTATCTGCGACTTGTACAGATTAAGAAGCTGCTCCGGCGTAAAGTACCGCTTCACCCTGAAAAGGACCCCCAATTCTTTTGCAGCCATTTTAGCCACAGCCTCAATCGAACGTCCATAGTTGAGCTTGGCGTTTAAATTTATCCCGAGGAGCTCGAGGTTGTCGGTAACCGGTATGGGTATAAAGGTACTTAACTAAATATAGATTAGTATTATAATGCTGTTTTATATGCCAGCTTTTGTTATAAACAGTAAAGTATTCCACAGACGTATTAAATGAAACCCAATTAACACCCACTAATTGTGTAGTCCGATGTAGCTGCTAGGTCAATAGCGTAGATAGTTCGAGAAAAAAAAAACCCTTTTTTTGAAAAAAAAAAAATTGTGATTTGTGACGTCGCTATTTTGAAGTGAAACTTCCGATCCGCAACTTTTTTGTGTGACAAAAAGTGGTGAGGGAAAACACTTTGTCGGGTAGAGTGTTGAAAATACCAGTTCTCGTCCGATCACCGAAGTTAAGCAACGTCGAGCGCGGTCAGTACTTGGATGGGTGACCGTCTGGAAATATCGCATGGTGTTGGCTTTTTGTTGTATTTTGTATATTAAAATGTATCCCTGTAATACAAAAGTTTCACTTCTATCGTGTGTCTTTACAACATGAACGGTTTTTAATATTAGAATTTTACGTCACAACTCATCAAATCTGTCTGGAAATGAGCATTTAAATAGGCAGGGGTCATACTCTCGTGGTAATTTGCTTTCTATATTTTTATTAGTTAGTTGTATGGCCATTGTGCTTTTAAATTTAAAAATATATTATTAATAGATTTTTTATTTTAATTTTTTTTTTTTCGAACTGACTATGCTATTGACCTTGCAAGGTCTTTACAGCTTCACCGGACTACTAAGGCGAGCGCTTAAGGCACTCAGCCGATTTTTGTTTGGGCAACCAGCTCAAGGGTGCACGGCACACCTCGGCTTGGCTGTTGCCTGTTCGATGCAATACGCGACCTAACTGAGCTAACCTAAGTTAAGCTACACTATTCATACATATATGAGTTGTTGAAACATATATGTGTACCAAGCATACATATCTCAACAACTCTTACGTGTATTTTGTATCGGAAAATTTCTGAACTATTTCAGTTCGAAAAGGGAAAAAAAAGTAAACCCTTCCACTTTTTTGTGTAAGCGTGTATGCACGTGTGTGGAGGTGATATGTGTAGTGTTGTTGCAGTGATGTAAATTTGTGTCACTGTATCACGCGAGCAGCGCACTCAAGGGCTCCACGCCGAGGGAACGGACCTAGGCTTTTTATTTTCATATTCTGGATTACATTTGCTATTTTGTTTTTTTTACATACTTAAATTTTAGTTTTTATAACTGAATTAATTATCACTTTTTCACTTGTATTTTTTTCTTTATCAAATGTTCATTTATCTATTTTTATAATTTAACTTTTTATTATTGTTAAATTGTACTTTTAGTTCCGTTAGTGTGTTAACGCGTCAGTCTAGTATCCATTTTTTATTATAGTTATGTTATTATTCATATGACTGTTGATTATTGTGTGATCCATAAATGTGATAAAATAGATAAAGCGTGTAATTGATACAGCTACTTCAAATATACTACTATTGTCAGCTAATAAGTCATTAACGATATTGTATAAGTAGGTCGTTACAACTTATTGCAAAGTCATTTATCTTTTCGTTACCTGTTGTTTAGAACTGTATTGTTACTGTTAACTCACAATCAAGATCGTTTTAGTCGAAATATAACTAGCGATCCTTATAGTTTTTGGCGGGATCTTATGTAGAATATTTTGTAATTTATTTATAATCTTGTGTTATTGGACTGTATATCTTGTAATATTGGTGCTATATTACGTAATTCTGAGTTGCCACAAGAACTTACTGGAATATTTTAACATGGGAACCACCATCTTGTTAGAACATTGAAATTATTGGAAGAAATTTGTACCTACTCGACAATGGCAGTAAATATCTGGAAGATTGGTTGACAAAAAAACTATCAACCGTTTGATAATTAATCGGTGTTATTAGTTTATCTTGTATGGAACGATAATGGCTTAGCTGATAACGTGTTCGGAAGCCGTGTCGATTGATGTAGGTTCGAAGCCAAATCGGGAGATTCTCGGTCAAGGAAGTCATCGCGGCGAAACCATAGTATGGTGGTAGGGCTTTTTCCAAGTCCGCCTGGCTAACTACCTTTCTAGCTGAAAAACTGTCGTCAATCAGCTGTTAGTGTGTTCCGGCAGCTGTACTTTAGAGCCGGTCTCTCTCTAGATTTAGCGTGCTTTTATCTACACTACATCAGATGATATTGAAGTTTAACGCTAAACTTTAAAAAAATATAAATGTTTATCTATACATATAATAATAATGTAAATATAACTTGTCTGTACTTTTTAGATTTTTGTAAAAAAAAATGTTGCAAGAGTCTAGGAATACGTAATAAAATACATTTTAATCAATTTTTGAAAATTTTGTCTATATGTCTGTCTCTCTGTATGAACACGCATCACTGCTAAAACATAAAACCTCTTGGAATAACATTTAGTCTTTGATTCATTCAAATCGGTTCGGTCTATCAAAAGCTTTTGTACTTTTAATGACGACGCGACTTCAGCACGAGTGAAAAGTAGATAAGTAAATCGACATAATACATTCAGAGGATTTGATTAATTGCTGATTTTTTTATATAAGGTTTCACGCGGGCGAAGTCGCGGGCACAACTAGTACTATATAAAAATAAAATAATAAAGGTTTGCTGTTGTGCGCATATCTTGTAAACATTCTATAGTTCTTTTCTAAAAAAATACTATATATTCATTCATGATAAAAGTTTTGGGAAAGTAAGACTACGCGTTCAGCGATGTTTGCAGGCCGGCATGAAGTAATAACTTTCGATTGTAGATCTCTCAGCGGGTGGATTACACTTATCTGTTACAATGCTATGATGTCACTTTTTATGTGTCACTGACACGCGAACTGCACACTTGTTTTCCATTATCGTGGTATAAAAAATCATTGTCGCCTCTCTGGTTACTACTGTGATTCGTGATCACTTATCATCAGGTGAGATTGTTATCTAACTCTGGACAGTGATTTGTAAAGGTCAAGTTATACAAAACATTGTATGTTATGCTCCACAATAAATATATATATTCAAAAGCCAAAGACCTTGCTTGTCACTCGGCACACTTGAACAAATCATATGTTTGCTAAACCAATATGTTCGCGCCCCCTGGCGGCTTCCGGACGAATTATTATCGCTTATCTAATTTGAGATAGTACGAAATACGAGTGACCGAATGTAAGTCTATTAAGATGTAATGTTTGAATATAGTGCAGCAATCGTATGGGATGGGAGTACGAGTTGGTTTTATTAATAACTAGCTGTGCCCGCGACCCCGTCCGCGTGGAACCTAATATAAAAACAGTGACTAATAAAATTATCTGAATATAATAAGTCCATTTACTTATTTACTTTTCTCTCGTACTTAAGTCGCGTCGTCATTAAAATTATAGTAACCTTTGATAAGAGTGAACCGATTTTAATGAAAACAAAACTGAATATTATTCGAGGATATGTTTCATGATAGGTTTTATCGTGAACGTAGTATTTTAGCAGTAATGCGTGTTCAAATAAATAGACAGACAGATATTTCTAAAAATGTTTGAAATATATTTTATAACTTACTAGCCGACCCGTGCCCACTTCGTTGGGCGGTAATAGGCATTATCAAGCTACAACTTTTCTCTAGAACTCAATCATATATATCTCATAATTAAGGCAGCGTTCGTAAGAAACGTTTTCGTTCGACCATTTTTCTCCGACTCCCCAGATATTACCCCCTACAACCTCACAAACTTTACCTCTTTATAATATTAGTATAGATTATATAGATAATATAATTAGTTAATAACTTCTTCCCGCGACTTCGCACGCGTGGAATAGTTATTTTGGGCAAGACGCAGCGGAAGCTCTCAAAAGGAAAAAGTACCCCGATTTTAAAACATTTTTCATTGTTGCTCCGCTCCTACTGGTCTTATGGTCGTGATGATATGTAGCCTATGACACTCATAAATAACGTGACTTTATATTGGTAAAAGAATATTCAAAATCGGTTTAGTAGTTCCTGAGATTACCCCCTACAACGTCACAAACTCACAAACTTTACCTCTTTATAATATTAGTATATAGATTATAGCCCCTGCCCGCGACTTCGCCCGCGTAGTAATAGTTACTACTCTGGGCTAACGCCGACAGACAGCAGAAGCTCTCAAAAAAAAAATCTCGATTTTGAAACATTTTTCATCTGTGCTCCGCTCCTATTGGCCTTAGCGTGATGATATATAACCTATAACCATTCTCGATGAATGAGCTATATAACACTGAAAGAATTATTCAAATCGGACGAGTAGTTTCTGAGATTACCCCTTACAACGCCACAACGTCACAAACTCACAAACTCACAAACCCACAAACCCACAACGTCACAAACTTTACCTCTTTATAATATTAGTATAGATAGATTCCAAGGCACCTGGAACATTTTTTTTCACAAAAAATCTAAAAAACACAGATACGTTAGATTTACACGTTCTTATTAGGTAATACATGTATAGATACTATATGAGAAAGTTTGTTTATTACTTTTTCATGCAAAAACTATTGAACGGATTTTGATGAAAATTCGTTCTGTTTTTATACTTTCAAGTGCAGCTGCCGTAACACACCAACAGGTTTTTGGCGATAGATTTCCAACTTGAGGGTGGTAGCTAGTCAGGCGGAATTAGATAAAGCTACAATGCTTATAGTTTTTATCTCAAAGTGACACCTATAGGAAGAAATTCTGCTATCTAATTACACGAAAATAATGTCATAATTTATGACGATATATAAAAGTCCTGTGTCATGATGTTTGTCCACGATGAACTCCAAAACTACTCAACCGAATCAAAGAATCATCAAAGTTAGCATTTATCTGTAATTTGGTCCAACTTGAGAGATAGGATTTATATTTCGATTAATGGCTTCAATATTTTTTAATTATAGATGAAATTATTGTCCATGTTGATTATTATTGTTAAACTAGCCGTGCCCGCGACTCCGTCCGCGTGGAACCTAATGTAAAATAGTGACTAACCAAATAATCTGAATATATGAATTCCATTTATTTATTTACTTTTCTCTCGTACTTAATTCGAGCCGTCGTTCAAATTGCAATAACTTTTGATAGAATAGACCGATTTTAATGAAACAAAGACTAAGTTACTCTTGAGGGTAAGCTCTATTATTTGTTTTTAATGAACCCAGTAATTTAACAGTGATGCGTGTTCACACAAAAAGGCGGACAGACAGACATTTCTAAAAATGATTGAAATGTTTTCTATTACTTATTCCCAGACACCTGCAACATTTTTTTCACGAAAATCGAAATAGTCCAGACACATTAGATATACATTCTTATTATATGTATAGGTATTTCATCAGTCTCGAACAGATGGCGCTTTACATTGGTTTGTTGACAGAAAACTGTAGTATCGACTGTTATAGATATCTCATAGATGACGCGACGTTTAAATATTGAATTTCGTTTTCAATAACTGAGCCATATCAACGTGTGCCCGGGTCAGCTAACGATATAAATGCAAACGAAGATGCAGGTGGCTGGTAATAGCCATATAAAACAATTGAACGATCATCGAAATCCTTGAACGTAATGTATTATGTTCGCAGATGTTTCCTTACAAAGTCGCGAATGGTTGTGCTGAGTGGACCTCGCTATATCATTCAATAAACAATTTCAGAGACATTAATAAACCTTGGCAGCTTCCGTTCGAAGTTGTCTCTACAATTATACAATCTAATGCAAATTGTCATTTAAAAAAAACATTACAATCGGATTATGCGTCATGGAAAAACATGCACTAAGTAACAGAATATTGTGTGAACTCCAAAAGGCTACATGTACATGACAACAGAGGTGTCCTGTATCGTGCTGATATCTTTTAGATGTACACAATTATTAATGGTGATGTCTGGAAATGACTTCAACCTCTATGCATCCACAAAAATGAATGTAACTATCTATGTTTGTAAAATATGTATCATGAAAAGATAAACCAGATCGCGTTTCTTGCCGGTTCTTCTGGATGACTGGATTGTTTGCCCGCATCGGTGGTAGCTTTGACGTTCATAAGGCTTCTCAGGGCGTAAATTGAATAAGGTATATTTGATTTTGATTTCGTGGTTGTCTAGTAGTTTGATCGGTTGAATATCGATCCAATGTCCACGGGTTAGGACCCCGCCATGTGCCAACCAATTTTTCGGAGTTCACATACATTTACTAATTTAAATTGACTAGTGGGCGCCCAGTGGTCGACATTCGACCATAATTCATTGATTTTTTAAAGTTTGAACTTTATTCGGGTTCTTTTGTCAAAGGGTATACTTCTATTATCAAAGGTTTTCATCATGGCTACTCATGCCCCTTTTTTTAAATTGTAGAAACATAAAAAAAATCTATGGCTAAATGAAAATCGAAATTAATTATAAATTTAAAACAAAAACAGGCGTTTATATAAGGTGGTAAGGCTCTCAAATTCTAAGTAAAGATAACATTACGAAAATAAAGAAATTTATCGCAACTCATGACACAATTATCAATTAATTTTACACGATATCAAGGGTAGGTGGTATTTCTGGGTGATATTAAATGTATGTATTAAATGTAGTCTGTACATTATAAGGAATAGTGATACACCCAGTATCATCGTTTGGAAAAGTAATGGATACACAATAGAATCAAATAATGAATACAAAACAAAGAAGTTTTTAATATTAGCATTAACTTTTGAAAATGAATTCCTTTTTGTTCAAAATTTATCATCCACTGTAATAAATATAATCGCTACATCAAGTTCAACTGCATTATTGTAACCGCGGAGATCTAATTCATGGATTACTTTCATAAGCAAACAAAACAAAAGTATTTTTGGCTCATTTTTTTATTGAATCATCATTTCAAGTGAGTTCACCACAAAAAATACTAAACATAAACATACTAAATATTGACTTTGACTTTGGTAATATTGCTTTACTCTCATGACAATATGAAGCAAAGTGACATGAAGTGATA
This sequence comes from Antheraea yamamai, assembly GCA_036509395.1. Classification (NCBI taxonomy): domain Eukaryota; kingdom Metazoa; phylum Arthropoda; class Insecta; order Lepidoptera; family Saturniidae; genus Antheraea; species Antheraea yamamai. The sequence goes on from AP028443.1 coordinate 1,148,229, forward strand.
GCAGTCCTGTCACCTAAAATTTTTGATATTCCATAAGATCAAATAGAATAATCGTTATTTCAGTGGTTCCATAAATTTACTAAAGATAATTATTTAAATTATGAATTTACATTAGGGTGGGCAAAAAAAAACTTTTAATTTTTTTTTATTAATTACCATGAAAATATCGTCTGAGATGACGAAAAAAAAATTGTGTTAAAGTTTCAGCTCTTAATATTAATATTAAGAGGTGGCGCATTAGAGTTTTTCTTTTCTTCTTTAGTCCCATACAAAAAAATTCATATCTCACCATTCGTTGTTCGTACAGCAAAATTTTTCAAGAGTTTTTTGTAGGAAATTGAACGTTCTACAAAAAAGGTTTCCTTCATTTTTTTCGCACGCCTCGCCATTTTAAAGATATTCAAGATTGAAATTTAAAGATTTTAAGGTACATTTCTTTTTTGCTTCTGAATTTTGTAAGTCGTTGACAAATGAACGTTATGAAATGCGCAATACATATTTCTGCAGGAAATTAAATGCTCTACAAAAAAGGTCTCTTATGCTTAGTCGATTAGAATAAGCGTTTGAAAGATATTTATGATCAAAGTTCAATACTTATCGCTCTTACTAATTTTTCAACTTTCGGTTTTCATTATGTACTTATGGGTATACATAACTGAACTTTAGGTAATTGTTCTGGATACTCTACAACTCCATTGGGTATGTTACTCATATACCAGACATAATTCTTAAATTACTAGTTTTTAACCATATTTACCGCAAAATCTTAGCTATTTAAGCCTGATCGCAATTGTAGAGTAAGAAATGTGGAAATGGAAACAGTGAATATATCGTACCTTTTGCAATACGATACCTATACATATAGTAAAAATTGTAAAGAAATGAACGTTGTAGTTGACTTAGTAAATGTGTGTTGGTATACCTGAGATCGACAACTCCAACACAGTTTGACAAACCTTTGGCAAACCTAAGTAATTTTTTCTTGGAGAAAGTTTTTATTCCATTCCAAACTCCATGAAAATGAATATTTAAATAGGGAAAATGCAACAAATAAGTAACGATTAATATATTTTTTCAGAAATGTGAATATCTATCTATACATATAATAAAAATGAAGTGTCTGTATGTAATATCAAAATTTAAAAAAAATACTGATTGAGTGTGAAAGTATACACGCTATTGATAGCAAAAATGCAATTTCACTGAGAGGTAGTTAAAATTACAGCGGGTTATTAAGGCTACTCTAATTTAGACTAGCTGCGAACCGCGGCTTCGTCTGCAGTGCTATCTCCAAAACGGTTGAACCGATTTCTACGGGACTTTCACTGGCAGATAGCTGACCTTATAAAAAGTAATTTAAGCAATTTTAATTTATACTAGCTTTAACCGTGACTTCGCCCGCAACGTTATCTACAAAACGGTTGGATTGAAATTCGAAAAACTTTTACTGGCAGATAGCTGACTTTATAGGAAGTAATTTAGGTTACCCGCGACTTCGTCCGCATGAAATTTAGCACAAATATGTTGTTCACTGTAAACATGTGCATAAGATGTGCGTTGTACTTGACTCAAAGAATAAATATAATTGAAATTCATATATGTGTATCTATGTATGTAATTTTTTTTAAGTCCCCTTTTTCCCCGGACATTATTCGAGACTTTATATATTTATTTATGAATATTTCTTTCGAAACTTTTTTCTTTATTTTATAATTTTTTTTTTGTTTTTGCAATTTCCGTTTTTCTTTTCTATTTATTTCTTTTTCTTGCTATTCCTGCCACGTGTTCCATGAACGTCAGCAGCGGCTCTCTAGTGTTTTCATCCTCCACTATTTTATGTAGTACCCCTTCCGTGAGTTCGATGCCTATCTGGGATTGGAGGTCACACCTGGACGAGTCAAACCGGGGATGTATGTAATTTGAATTATATTGTCTTTTCGGTCATTTTGCTTTATTTACCGCTCTTTACCGCTTATAACTCAGCAACCATAGTAACATATAACAATATTGTATCCAAGTCAATGAGCACTATTTAAATTGTCGTATATTAAAAACTGCTTAGACATATATAAAGTTTTATATCTTGATTTATATTTATGCAAGATTACAAGAAGTCAGCTCATTCATCGTATACAATTCAACATTATAATTATTAATAGTAAATTTGAAGATAGAAGGGGTTTTTCTAAAAAGATAAGATAAAAAGACCATAAACGTATTACTTATTGACAATAATGATGTTATTATATCATCATAATAACATCATTAAGTCATTGTTGTATTAGTTCCTTATACAGTGTAAGTGAGCTCTGAGGTAGTTACACGATGGGTTAAGGTTCCAAATATGTTGCTGATGATAAACCGCATTTGACACACTGTTAGTATTTATATATCTAATGTATACGTTACATGTCACTGTCATACTTCCTATTGTTTTTAAATAGCATTGCTATAATTGTACATGGTCTCACAATTTTATATTTCTTTAATACAATTTAAACAAACGCGTGCGGAGCTGCGGCTGCAGCTAGTTGTTTAATAAAATCGCAGGTGAATGCTAATTTATGTCTAAAAACTATTACCTGTAGTGTAGTAAATCGTTAACAATGTGGCGTTATCTAATTAGGCCGCGTTGAAGGTCGCAATTATTTACACGGAAGGTTTCTTTTTATGCATAAATTATATATTGTACTATTTAATTTGAATGTATTTTATTTGGGTTCAGAGGCGGATCAAAGAATTTCGTGCCCCCGGGTGGGTTATAATAAAACGTCTCTGACATTAAGCATTAACTATTGAAAGCTAAATAAAAACGAATAAAGGTACCTTCAACTACGGTTCAAACAACTCCCAACTAGCTAGTCCAATCAACTCACAACTGGGTGGTAATCTTTTGTTATCGTCACTACAGCAAGATTCTCATCATACTCATAAAATTGTCCAGTGACAATTTTTGCTTGTTAAGCTTCAGGGTCAGTTAATGAATAAGAGTCAATCTATACTAATATTATAAAGATGAAAAGTTCGTTTGCTCGAACGAGCTAATCTCAGGAACTACTGATCCGATTTGAAATGAAATGAATTCTTCCTGTATTAGATAGTTCATTTATCGAGGAAGGTTATAGGTTAAGACCAATTGGAGCGTAGCACCAGTCAAGAATATTTCAAAATTGTTTTTTTTTCCTTTTGAGAGCTTCCGCTGCGTGTTAGCTTTACCCCAAAGTAACTATCCCACGCGGACGAAGTTGCGAGCAGAAGCTAGTAGCTCATAAAGAGGTTTGGCAATAACGACAGATGATGGCTTACAGTCCTCGCCAATCTTTTTGGCCACTCTGAATAAGGCCTTAAGTTTTTCCTTAAGTTGTCTCAATGTTGGACATATATCATAGGATTTATACCTAACTTTGTGTCCTCGGCATTTATATTCAGAGCAGTCAAAAATTTGGTGTGGTTTGTACATATCTTTAATTGGTCGCAATGATTTTTGATTGTACTATGGCCACTATTAGGAACAGTGATGTCATTATGCCGTGGTATTATGATAAAGCTCGAGATCCAAATCAAGGTAAAATGTCAATATTTTCGACATATTCATTATTTAGCATCGAATTAAATGTACTGAAACTATACTAAAGTATGATGATATATACGGTTATGATAATTCGTTGTAGAAATTTTCGTAGATGGTTCTAGCCTCCTCTTTTTTGGGATTCGATTAATACTTTGCCATTTTTTTAATCCCAACGAAGAGAGCGAGAACCATCTAGTAGTATTATAAAATAAATAGATAAAAACTGTATACATGATTTGTAAGCCATAAGTGAAGCTGTACAAAATCGAATGTAAAGAATTTGTTACGTGGGTGCGCTGTGGCATCTCATGGGATTCGATGTTTACGGTCACATTGTTTCATAATAACAAAATTTAAATATTAATTTTGACAGCACGATGTATAGTAAAACATCTCGTAGCATTAAAGCTAAAATTTGCAACCAGGTGCTCTATCGGGCATTTCTTTAATATTCTTAAAGGAGTAGAGGGACACCTACGAATGTATGAATGGATGGCGTAAAGAATATATGTATAGAAGGTGTGAATACTGAGATAATAGTTGATAGAGGAGATTTGAAGATAAAATTCTTAAGTGCTAGTTCCACTTAGGAAGGTATAAGAATAAGAAGGTAAAGATGACGAAATATGCCATGGTTCAAAACTAAACAGAATAATTTAGGTCAATGTCAAAGGTACGACAACAGAGTAGAAAACTGAACAACAACATTCATCCAAATATCAACGCTAGATGAAAATATAAAACATTAAATTTATTCTAATTAATACACTAATAGATTCCGAACAATCAATAAATAACGTTTAACGGAATCCAATCAATCGTAATTTTTTAATTACATCCATATTCATAAATCTATATCTATCGCTTTGGCTTACAGATAATCATCTAATAATAGTAATCAATTCCATTATAAACAATTTGTTCCTAGATAACGTCGAAGCTTTCGAAACGGTAGACCACATAAGGAATCCCGGGTCAATGCCGACAGATAAAGACTTAACAGCCCATGTTCGTCTGATATCGTCATTCGAGACCATTTTTGGTCCGTCCGAGTAGCGCCAGATACGTATCGACCCGCCTCCACGCCTTTTGCTAATGACTGCCTCAGGGTGACACTATAGGCTCCGTTTTTTATTATTCATCTATATGATGTTCTAAGAATTTTTATGTAGTAACATAATGTATACATATATATAGAACTGACGTGTCTTTTGTTTGTCCGAGCTACGAAACGATTTTTAATGAAACTTTTAGAAACAACTAGCGGGAATAATAAAATGCCCTGTTACCGTGCTTCAGTTTCATCACAATACTTCACTCACAAAAAGATCAGCTTCATTGTAGGATTCTAATATACATTGAACGACAAACTGTTTAAATACGTAATTTACTACTCAACCATGATCATTTTACTAGCAACTAGAATATTTTCATGTGTCAGATCCACAATACAATAATTCCGGGAAAAAATGTGAATTACTCATCTTACACTACCTTATAGGTTCTACTAATAAAATACATTATGAAAACTTGGTTCTAGAAAAATTTGACATAAATTTCTGTACATTTCTTCTTGTGCACCTCAAATATTGATATTTAATTTCATACAGCTTTCTTTTTCATTGTTAGAATAATAATTATGTAACGTTTATGCATTTAGGTCGATTGCCTTTAAATATTACACATTTATAGTGAGATGATTACGAAAGAGATGAAATTATCAGCTTTAATGTTCGAAAGCCACGCCCTCAATTACTTAATCATGATAGAGATAGTACAGTTTCTAGTCGTGGTTGCCCACCATAGAAATTACTTTTAATATTTTATGTCATCTTTTATTAAAAACTAGCTTCTGCCCGCGACTTAGTCCGCGTAGAATAGTTACTTTGGGCTAACGCTAACTTTAACTCGCGACTTTGTTTATGTAGAAGGTGAAAATATTTTAGAACAAGACGGTAGTTAACCCCGATTATAAAACATTCTGCGTTGGTGTTCCGCTCCTATTGGTCTTAGCATGATAATATATAGCCTATAGCATTCCTCGATAAATGAGCTATCTAAAACCGAAAGATTTTTTTAAATCGGACGTGTAGGTCCTGAGATTAGCGCGTTCAACCAAACAAACAAACTCTTCAGCTTTATATATTAGTATAGATGAGTATTTCAGAGGAATTTTGAGAATAGCTCCAGTGACAGAGAAGTTGAGGATCAATTGGTTAGCATGGTACGGGCATGTTATGAGAAGAGTTGAAAGTCACGTAACTAGGAAAGTTTTAAGTATGAAGATAGACGGATATAGAAATAAAGGAAAACCGATAACGATATGGATGGATTGTGTGACAAAACATGTGTATAAAAGGTGTGAATAATGAGATAACATCTGACAGGAGAGAGTGGAAAAGAAAAACATTTTGTGCGCGATGCTATATAGGTGGGATAAGTAATAAGATAAGTAAGAAGATAAGGGATAAGAAGATGAAGAAGAATTCATCTTTTATTACAGTATTTTCAGGTAAAAGAGACTACTTAAAACATCGTAATACTGGTTGAGTTACTCCTGTGATTAGACCATCTGAGAGGTTCCTCAAAGCCACAACGATTTATATGCTTAATATATATGAATTTACAAACATGCAAAGTTTTTCTATATCGTTCTTGCGAATGTGTTATCTTGGCCTTTTGCCAGTTTTAAAGGTGCAGTCAGAAAAACGGCATCGGCGAATCTATAAACTACTATTTCACTTTATCATTTCTATTTTGTTCAACACTACAAATTTTTAGGTTCTATAATGTATTTATCGTTTTGTTTCTTGTATTATTTTCTACATACTCCCTTTCTTCTTTTTACACGGGAACTTTGAATGACTGTACGGTTGACGTAGAATTTTAAGCAATGGCATAGCCGTTATGGCCGCTCTGATTATTATAAGATTTTAATCCCATATAGGATATTTTTTGAGTGATCCGTAAAAATTATTCTTATTTTAGCTACACTCTGTATTCGTTGTTTGTTTGCAATGTCCTCTATCACATAAGGATTCAGATTCACCGCTAGTGGAGGAGTCGTCTTTTATACTAAAAAAAAAGCTTCATGGAATATATAGTGTCACTTGAAGAAAACACCGTGATTTATATCTTTTCGGAAAATAATAAGCAGGATTCTTGCTCTATTTAATATCCCTCGATCGATAATCAAGTATGCAGCCAGTCGGAAAACTGTTTCATTGGCCCGATATGAATCTTAAAAAGGCTCTTAGACCGCAACAATTTAATGCGAGGTAACGTTCTTGGCAAATATTATAAAGCGTAAGTGGACTTTACGCGATAAATTTCGCAAACACAACTTATCTGGTCAGCGGGGATCTATAAACATACATACCTGAAAGAATGTGTATAAAAACTTTTGTAACACATTTCACAAACGTACATATTACTTAACCAAACTGAGTAATAAGTGAACTGGAATAAATTTAGAATGTATAGCGTCATTCAATGAGGCAGATATGGCGAGCTGAGATGGACTTGAATATAAATCAACTCTTGACATGATTGGAAACTTAAAATCTTCAAAGAGGATCAGTTTGTTAACAGTAGTGCAATAATAATCCTTGTTTGTAAGCATAGATCGTAGCTGCTAAATTGGACAGACTACTATAACATGGTTTAAATCTCAATGCTGAATCGAATTGTTCACTGACAGATATGCTCGTATGACCACAGTAGCGGACGATGAATCTTGACCTTCTGGAGGCTGACGTTATTTTAACACTACATAGCATAAAAAGTCTCTCGGATGTTTGATTAAGCCAGTCATAGATATATTGCAATGAAGCATTTCAAATAGCGATATTAGAAATGAGAAAAACACGGGAATAAGTACTTTTAAAGGCTACTTAATTTTAAGATTTGCAAACAGTAACACAATCAGAAGTCAAGATACGACTGTAAACACTGAGACGTGTGGTTAGGTAAGAACACAGGTAGGTGCCACGTGAGAGGTGAACAAGCAATGTGACGACACTGACAGAGTTCAAGGTCTGATATCAGAATGACGTTACCTCGCATCTGTGTTTGCAAAATAAACACGCAATCCTAAGATATTTCTGGTTTCATACCTATTATAGCTTGTTAATAAATCTGACTTTATAACAAAGGGTGACAATGGAACGGAAAAAATATTAATGGATTTCCATTGAATTATGGTATTTGTCAAATGACACATAATCTTTATTAAGAATTTGAATTGCTTTTGTTTAGTCTTTGAATTATATACAATCAATCCGTATCAACACACATCGCTTATATATTTACCCAAACAGATTTCTTGCATTTACTTCGAAATTTTCAGTACAAGTCCGGCTCATTATTAGCCATTTCTTCTATATGTTATTTTAAATAACAGCTTACATCACTGTTTTTAAGGTACAGCAAAAAAAACTTTGCAAAAACGCAAGCGTATTATGTGATAATTCCAACTACCGATTAATGTTAAAAATATTGTTTTCTAATAGTAAACCGGAATACTTAGTTTTTTTTGGAAAATACTCCTTAAATGGTTATTAAAATTTGGCAATTCAGTTTTTGTACTAAACCTGTATTTATTTTAAATACACGATATTAGTTAAAAATTAGTTACACAACCTATATATAGTAATCTAAACCATAAATTTAAAATGCTTCAATAACATCTATCTATGCATAAATTAAAAGCCCGAATAATAAAAATACAAGCAATCTTCAATACTAATTTGGTTCAAGCAATTATCGTCTATTATATTTGATACCATATATTCGTTACTTCAATTCATTCATGCATGGTCAAGCTGGCCTTGTCACTGTTCGATTGAAATTATCACTATTATCGCACACTCAAAGTGCATCCGATGACCCTTGTAATTTTATTGCATTAATTCGTGATTTTTTCCCACGATCTTCTACATTGGATGACATTGGTTAAGTTTTAGTACACGTCTCGATTTCAATAGGTATCAAACATATCTACTATAAGTTATGTTTTACACAAAATACTTCAATTACCAGTTTTTCTCATTACCAGCAAAACAAAAAAAATTGATTGCTTCTTCTTCAAATGTTTGTTTGCCTTTTCTTCGGTTAATTATTTCAAGCTTTTCTCTCAAATTAAAAGGAGTGAGAATTATAAATTCCAATGAAGTTTTCTTGTATATTTCTAGGTATAACTTTATCATTATTAGGCAGAAACCTATCGCAATACTGATGCAATCAATAAATATCATAGCAGATATTTGCGATGTTAAATACTGTATCCTAAATGTTTTTTTCCATCAACGGATAATCCACAAAAATAAAAAAAAATTAAAACTACAAAACAATTATTGTTATTAATTCCATTAGTTTACAAAATTAATTAAACTAGAATTAGAGACTACATATATGAAATACATAAATTTTGTTTAGTTCCCTTGTTATGTGAAAAATTAGTTTTTGTTAAATCAAATTTTCCTTTCAATTTTATGCTACCACGCATTAGTATAATTGAAAGGTTTTTGAGCCATAACCGAAGTACAAACGCTGAATATTTTGATCCTTTAAAAAATGAAATAGGAAATTATCAACAAATTTGAAAATAGCTTTTTTTTTTAATTTACTTAATGACATAAATATTGTTGAATATGAATTAACACATTCTTAAGTAACTAAGAATGTACAAGAAGTTGAAAATTAATAAAGAAATTAAATAACTACAGACTAATACAGAAAGAACAGAAAAATATGAAGAAGGCGAAATTTACGACAAAGGTCAGCAATATAGCTTTACATGCACCAAACATAAAATAAATCGGTGACTAAAAAATAAATGCCCTAGCTATGCATGAAAGCAGCTTGCAAAGACTCAAACAACACTATTCTTAATTCAAGATGACTTTTGGTCAATCAAAGAAGATAGAATTGAAAGGATTTACAGGTTTTTAAAGGATCAAAAAGAATTAGAAGATTAGGCGAGTTACAAACCAATGCCAACATCGACTCACCAAATCTCTTGACGTGTACGTCTCTATTAAATGACACTCTTGGCTTCTCTTTCACTTCCTTCGTTTCGTTTTCGTTTACCTTATCGCCATCTTCGGCATTTGGTTTGTTGGTTTCATCAGTCATTGGTTTTATGGCGAGGTACTGTGGTACCTCTTTATCGTTAAGCGTTACTGTCAACTGGACGGTTTGCGCTTTCGTAACATCGGTTATGTCTTTATCTGTAAAAAGTATTCCAATAACATTCTCAAAAACTACTATTTCAATATTTTTTATTTCGGCTAATTAAACACTTAGATCCTAACTTTATTGTAAGTTAAAAACAATTAAGACGAGGCTCGGAGGCACCTTTCACCGGGCTGACCGCTGGGACGGCATGGTGATAGCCTTACCCGATCCCATGCCATCCTCCTAAAAGCGGCGGCCGGTACACCGTGGGGTTTTAGTAAATACGAGTCTCAGACTATCAACTCTCTCCCCCGGGAGGGTGACGTGTCCATGAGGTTTTCTCCAGGTTAATAAATAAAGTTAAAACGTTCACGTTACTCGTTTAATAACAATTCTAAACAAATCTAAATTTTACTTTGAATTTGATTTATGATATTTGACGTCTAAACCTAATAATCTATTTGAAGAGCTGTGTGTAAAATTGCTTACACTACTGTTCAAATTAATAAACCAGTGTCTCATCTCGTTAAGATATTCCGAGAACAAGAATCATTGCAAATAATGATGTCAAAAAAACTGTCGGCAGGATATGATAATGTATCTTGGTATAAATAATTGTTCCATTATATAAATTTATGGAGCAGTAATATATATAAGTACATTTGTGAAAATGTCCGTAAACTACAGTTTATTCCTATAAAATTATTCACGATTTCACATTTTCTCTAAATTGAGCACTCATTAGGAAATCTTTTAATTTCTTATTAATATTTAATGGTTCTTAAGCGTTTACGAGAAATACTAATTCAATTGATTTTGTAGTCAACTTGACAAACCGAATGAAATCACTAATGATTACGGAAGACTATATGAATATAATTTTTAATTATGTGGCTTGTGTCTATATAGGCAATTTTGCCGATGTCAGACGTATATCATTTGAGTTGTCAATTGTTTACGTAAAATTATATTGTATGCTGTACATATTTTGACAGTTAATTTTAAATGTTTCATGTAATTATTGATAACAAGATCATCCTCGTCTTCAATAAAGATGACATCTTTTCTAGTCCTGGTGATATTTTACAAAAACTAATCGGTCTTATCATAGTACTAAAATACTCACCTCTTTATGTAAATAGAAACATTTGTAAAGTTTTCATCGATGTTAATGGAGAAATATGCGCTTGTACCGCATCATGGATGAGCAATTCTGTAACAATGAAATAAGTAAAACATTATTTAATGTATTTTATACAATTGTAAACTTTAATGATAATGAATTACCTTTGAAAATAATCACAACTTATGAGAAGTTTAATAAGGCCGATTATAAAACACAATTGATTAATAAACAATATATTCATCATCGCAGACGCCGAGCTGTACCATTTTGCAACAACAGGTCTTAAGACTTAAATTCTTCCTTGAGCAGCTTTCATTGTGGACGCAGAAATAAATCATTTTTAAAACTCTGTATGCGGGTTATTTCGTTTTGTACGTGCATATAATAAGCATAAATCCTCCTTTGTTTCGATTCACATTTCGATTATATTTAAATCCATTAACATGCAAATCTATTTCAAATAACAATAATTCAGCCCACAATCTTCTTTAGAGACCTCGGTAAATGATAATTGTTTACAAGCAGTTGAGGAAATAAATTTGTTGCTTAATAATTATTAATAAATAGATGAAAAATTATACATAAATTATGTATATAGAATGCTTCATAATAACATTTTACAAAAAATGATGTCTTAACACTGATAAACAATTTTAAGAGAGAGTTTTTGGGGGGATCTTGTAATGTCCTGTAGTGGATTTTATATTTTACTCATAATCTTGTGTTGTCTCTGTATTTTGTAATATTGGTGGTGTTTTACGTAATATAGTTAGATTATTGTGCACAAGGGAAGTGGATGGGAAATATAATACTACAAAAACGGAAAGTTCTAACAAGGGTTACTTGACTCGACGATGGCAATAATAATCTACTAGAAGATTGGTTGCCAAAAAAATACAAAACTTAAAGAAAGAAGATATTATAGAACTTATAATTCTTGACTCTTTCGACAAACACAAACTTGATGATTTTGATCTGTTGCAAAAGTTATTCGAATTACTGTTAATTGAATAAAGTAGTTTAAAAACGAATGAACAAGGCCAATTTCAAGTTTTCACAGATATACATGTATTACTATAATGGGGTAAGGTAAGGAGGAACATAAAGGTTAGTAAAATAAAACTAAAACTATTGGAAAAAGTCACTGCGTAAAGTGTGTCTGAGAGAGAATTTACATGTGCAAAACATGTCAACATTCCCATCAAAATAATTAAATCGTCTGCACACATGGATTACAATTAAAAAATTAATTTTATCCGTATACAATCCTTACAAGTGACAACGTTTCAGTAAGGTACTTGTAGGTTCGCATAACTGAGTTTTTGATAGGAGTTCTGGTCGGTCTTCAATTCCATTGGCTGTATTACTCCAATAAGATAATTATTTTAATTCGTCCACAGAGTGGCAGAAAGTGAAAATGGTTACATAACTCCAAATAATATAAGTAATGAAATACTTGAATTTTGAACCACAACACCTTCGTAACTAGTCCAATAGCCAAAGATAATTAGAGTATAAATATAATGAATTACCAACATTAACAACACCGCGTATAAATATTACTCAATTTATGATGATACATATGATTTATGCCTCTAAAAAGGTCAAGCTGATTTATAAAATCAATTCAGAACATTAAGAAATCGTCTCGTTGATTTTGTATTCACATAATGAGCTTGTCTATAAATAGAAGATTGATGAATGCCCATATCATATAAACAACCTGACACGGTGATTTTCTTAAATGTGTTTCATTTTTATAGTAAGACGGCATAATGACGACACTGTGTCTGATAGTTGGCTTAGTACGACCTAAGCCAAATCACGAGTAGCCAGAGATCAGTAATTCATCGCAACCTCTTGGCAGATCAACAGTAGCTGAACTCATAACAGATTCCAAAACATAGTTGAATTGACAGAGCTATTTATTACTATTTATTATTACTATTTGCACACGGCACTGTAGTTGCGACCTCCTCTATACACAAATAGAACTCAGAACTCCATGAGCCTAAACGTGCAACTATGATGCGATGAGTTCGGACACGATAATCACGTGTTTTACTAACCAGGTGTATTTTTAGGGGTATTTACGAGCCTTCGATTTAAATGTCGATTTTGGCTCAGTGGTTATAATATTCGGACACTATATCGATTGAAGTCGGTTTGAATCCTTGCGATTGAGCTGGAGCGTTCGATGAAGGAAAAAACGTGATGAAGCATAGCATGGCGGTAGGGCTACTTCTAAATCCGTCTGGCTAGGAACTACTTTCAACGGTAAAGTCTGTTGCCATGAGTCGTCACAAAACTTCGGCTCATTGTAAACATGCGAACTTACGTAGGCTGTCGTCGATCAACTGAGCCATTATTGCTGGCTCAAATAGGTGCGATGATTTTTGACAACCCTTCTGTATATTATATTTACTTATATCATTAGAGATGAGGTTTGAAGCTAGAAATGATATTTCAAGGACTGTATTCAGCGAACATCTCAATAATTTATAAACATCAATACATAACAAGATTTGTTACTTATAAGAGATAGCAATGCCACTTGAATTGAACAGGTTAAAAGTTCATTCTATAAGGTGTATTGTAATTAGTAATGATTTAGTATTAAGATATACTCGTGAAGATGCATTTTTTAAATAAAGAGCTCCTATTAATATTTTACCAACTTACTTGGATGTATGCTCAGTATTTAAAAATAGCTGTTACTCGCATTGGAAGGAATACTTTGATGAACGTTCTAAAACAAAAGGAATATGGTACAGAACGATTCAGCCACATCCCTTAAGGTCAGCATGGATTGATGACAGTACGATTTGCCGTCGGGAAGCAATCACAGGAATGAGATTACGCTCAGGACACATCCCATGTAAAAAGTTCGCTTACCTGATGCGTAAAGTACCATCACCACTGTGCCAGAGTTGTGGGCTCATTGATGATGTGCACCACATCCTGGAAGAATGTGTTCGAAGCGAAGATATTAGAACTCGGCCTAATGCTTCTGGTTCGTTCCACACTAGTTTGTACAGTTCGTTATTGTCTCACCCCATTTCGAAAGATGCTAAAGAATTGTACATAATTAACGTAAGCTATTGGTAAGTTTATTGTCGTTGTTATTGTTATATAGTTGTATGCTACTTAGGCGATATAGTCGTGTAGGCGATTAAGCCTTCGTTAAAAAAAAATTACCTCCATGGACTATCCTGCGTTTTGTAGGTAGAACTATGCAGCTTTTAATTTAATTCTAAGCATTATTAGTTAGGTTTGGATATTTAATTTTATTCGATAAACTCGCATTACCTATGTTTGACTTAATTTACTTGGACGAGTCAAAACCAGTTTCATCCAAATCCAGTTTTGTCAGTGAGCCATAATGTTTTGGAATAATTTTGTTGTTTCCAAATTTAAATGTATAACATGAATTAATCATTTTCAATCGTTATTAGATAAATCTATATTGAATAGTAATATATGAGAATATAGCTATACTAAGTTAAGGAAGCAGAATTAGTTTTAGATAGATATTCAACTTGAATATGGTTGAAATGTACGAGAGTTCAACTTTATCATTATGCTATGGGTGTATGAATGTGATTTCCCCATTCGATTTTCTTTAATATATAGCGCAAATACATGTATTCGATGTGGAATTGGACCGGCCAAATAGTGTCGGTGAAGAAATTTATATTACTCATATTGAAAAGGCCACGTCACTATTTGAACTTCGTTGCTTTATTAATAACAAATAATAATAATAAATAAAAATAACCAACTATAGTTATGACCCTTCAGTATGTAAACGGTGCGGAGAAGTATGATACAATTATTGTCTCTAAAAGATGTACAATGCAGTCTAATTTTTTATTCATAATTCTACAACGTATTGTTTAGGTATATACAATAACTAGCGACTCGCCTCGACTTCACACGGTTGTAATGTACAGATGTGTCTAAAAAGTGTTTAATAATTGAGATCCGTTACTTGGCTCTTCTATATTAACAGTTCATGAAATTCAAAGTAGTTTCATTATGATGTCTTCTAAGATAATCCTTTAAATAACGTGGTGCAATTTTAATACGATAGAAATCTAAATTAAATGCTAAACGTAACTAAAATATTTCATTGGGTAAGGTTCAATGGTGAAAATAGCGTCGCAAATTACGAAAACTCCTTTAGGTGCGTTGAGCGGTATTTTTGGAATGAGATAAATTTATAATTTCGCGTCATGAAATGCTACGTAAGCAAGACCGGCCGTATAGTATAGGGGCTTGTGTACATGTAATATTGTTATTTACAGCTCATCATACGTTTGATTGATTAATAGACTATATAAAAGTGTATATAATTATTGTTCCAAATGCCAATAGATATGAAAACCACACTAATGTTAATAATTTCAATAAACAAAATCTAAAATTGAAATATTGTTATTCACATGATAATTAATATGAAAATTCAAAGGAGAACACATTTATTTAATTGTTTCTAGTTTTCACTTCTGTTGGGAGTTCTAATGACTGCCTCTACTTTTTTTAGTGCACATTATTTAAATAGGCACACAGGAAGTCAATTCTACCTCCTCCTCAATTGAACGTGTTAATAGATTGATATATCCGCCTACCCCCTTCACGATTTCGTGCAAATCGACGATGACATTTAACCAGAACAACATAAAACAGTTGTAGGTGTAAAATTGCTAAACAAACGTAGGCAGAGCAACAAATACTTCAAGGCGCTGGCCTCTGTTTACGCAAATAAGTATTCTGCGGCTGTTATGTTGTCCTGGTACCGTTGTTGAGATTTCCGTTAACTGACGTATTATTTTCGTGTTATTTTTTTTAAATTTTTTTTTGTGGCAACAAATCTTCTAGATTATTACCGGCCATTGTCGAGTTAAAATGATATTACAAGTTTCTTGTGATAATTTCAATATTTTGATAAGATGGCGGCCTCATTGTTACAATTTTCCAAGGAGTTTTTGTATTTGTTACTTTCCATCCACTTAACTTGTGCATAATAACCGAACTATATTACATAATATACTACCAATATTACAAAATATAGAATCAAATAACACAAGATTATGAATAAAATATAAAATTCACTACATGGCAGACTAAGATCCCGCCTAAAACTCTATATTTTAGGTTTTATTCTATAAATTCGTATCAAAATTAATATGATGATTGTGTGCCTCATGCATATCTATCTCGATATTAAAAAGTTTGTTCTTGTTTGTTTGTTGTGTTCTATCAAATGCTTATATGGTTCTAAGTAGGACAATCATCGTCGTAGCAGAATGTACACGTCTGTTAACAAAATGATATCATTTTGCCAAATCTGAACAAAAAGGAAATACGTTGTTGTTCACCTTCCTTTTGACTGCCTTTTCAATGTCAAATTTACCACAGATTGGGTGAAATTTTTCCTAAGATATTTTCAATGCCTATTATGACTCTTCAATTTTGACACTGAAACATACTTTTTTGAAGGTTTAAAAGTAATTCCTGGAAAATCCTTAGTAATATTTTAAAAGCGAATGTGTATTTGTTTGTACCCTTTGCCAGGGGTATAGAGAGATAGGATACCTTTTCATCCAGAATAAAATATTATTCCCGAAGCATAAGTTATATATATATATACGTAAAATATGTGAACCCTGATATCTGGATATAAGGAATAATTAATCCGGAAGAATTATTTTATCAAATGATCCATAATATGAGAATAAACTAAATTTGTTTACACGTAGTTGTAGACTTTTGAATATATTGAATAGAAACTAAGTTAGTAATAATAATACTTATGAGTGAACTAAAAATAAGGTCGGAATCCGGAAATAAGATGTTATTTGTTAATTTCTTTCATAATGAGCAGTAATTCATAACGTAAGAATTATCGACGTTCATTTAGCTGTATTTTTGTGTTTTTTGATGCACATGCTCTTTGTTACTGTATGATAGTATATAAGTAACTCATTTGCCGGGTATAAAATGGTCGAACACGAAATGTAAAAGTCAGTCATTGTTGAGATTTGAACGAATGCGCCAGTAAATAAAAAGTGCTTTGATTGTTATACGAAGGTATTTTATTTGTCCTGACCCTTCATTATTGTGGCGTAAGTCGCGAGCAAAAGCTAGTGTAATATTTTTTTAATAATATAAATTTTAATCTACAAATGAAATGCGAAATATTCCTCTAGTTAGCGACTGCAGTCCATATACAATAAATAAGGAGTCATCTCTAGTAAATTTAAACTGAATACTCACAAGCGACTTTTTAAATTAAAAACTGAGGCGACAGCACGTACTTACTGGTCGTAAATCGTGTCCAATAAATACATTATCTGATCGGATTTATGAGACTCTAGCTCAGATTGTTTTTTATGTATTTTTTAAGCCGTACACATTGTAAAGTTCCTCGCCACTTTGACATAATCTGTAGAGATATGGAGTAATAATTGCTACTTTTTAAAGAACACGTAAAAAATACATAAAGTTGATTGTGGATTTTTTAAATGTAAAATATTATTGACATTATTAAAGGTAAAATGTAACCATTAGCCGATTTATTTATTTACAAGGCACACATTACAGATAATAAGTAACTATGTTTACAATTACAATTTATAGTTTATTTTTTGAGTGCTATATTATCTAAAACTATATGCATGCTTAACAAATATAATCATACAATCTTATACGAGTACGCTAACTTAAATAAGTGATATTAAGGAGAAAACCTGTGTTTATGGACTATGTGACAAAATTTACTCAGACTAAGATGAAATATGTTTATGTCGATATCGGCACAGCAGGAGCACACTGTATAGTTAGTGATAGTATTATATGAGCGACACATGTTAGCAATCGGATTATTAAAGGAAACGTTATTTATATATATTAAGCAAGTATAGTTAATGTGGACAGTCTATAATGTAGTTAACTATTTTGTATAGGAAAGTTGGTTCACTTGCTTGCCTTCTGCTAGACAACGATGAGATTTTAAAATATTGAGCACGTTCAAAATGACTAGGGAGTTTTCTTAAACCTTAACAAATTTGTTTTAACGCCATCTATTTGCGCGTTGATTGTACTACATTGTTAACAGTAAATGTTTGATATTTTGAATGCTTCCAAAAAAATTATTTTCAACGTAATATATACCTGTAACGCAAAATTGAACAGTAGTGAAATAATTACTCATAAGTAGTAGAAAATAAAACTGAATTAATTCTAGGATAATCGAGTTTATTCCAAATCTTCTTTTTACCCTTATCCCACCTAAGTAGGATCCGTACAATATGTCTTCCTTTCCCACTCACCCTTGTCAGATATCATCTCAGTATTTACACCTTTTATACACATATTATTTTTCACACAATCCATATCCGATAAAGTATGGACCTTGTCGGTCCTTCTCTACTCCTATATCCGACCACTTTCATAGTCTAGAGCTTTCTAATTATATGGCTTTCATATCTTCTCATAATAGGCCAGTATCATGCTTTTTTTTTTTTTTTTTTTTTTTTAACGTGGAGAAATCCCTTATGGATACCCACCCTCCCAGGGGAGAGAGTGGGTTATGTCCGACTCGCACGGACTAAAACCCCACGGTGTACCGACAGACCGTTGTGTGGGGGCGGCAAGGGATCGTTCAAGCTAATCAACCTTGTAGAGCCGCCCCCACGGTCCGCCCGGCGGAAGGTGACCGCCGGGCTCCTACCTATAGAGGGACAGACCAGGTACACTCCGGCTGCCCCCCCTCGTCCGCCGGACCTGTGCAATGAGGAGATGGGCCCCCCGGCCCATCCCCTCAGGTCCGGCTACGGTGGCAGGAGGAGTTGGGCAAAGCGCCGCCTCCTCCTGCCAATCCTCCGTTGGCGGAGACGGCCACTCAGTGGGTCCGCCTCGCGGGCCCTCTCCGCCGCCTCCTTCTGCGAGATGACGTCCTCGCAGAAGGAGGACATCGCTCGCCACGCCTGTTCGCTGCCGAGCATGGCCGAGACCACGCTCGGCAGTGACAAGTCAGGTCCTACCGCCGCCGCCAGAATGCGGCGCTGCTCCCCCCATGCAGCACACTCAGACAGAGTGTGCTGCGCGGTATCTTCGTCAGCGCCGCACTCGTGACAGGCGGCGGTTGGCTCCCTGCGCGCGATCCGGTGCAGGTACCACCCGAAACAACCGTGTCCGGTGAGTACCTGCACCAGTCGGAACGTCAGGGAGCCCCACTCCCTATCAATCCACTCCCGCAGGACCGGGCGGACGGCGTCTACGGTAAACCGCCCGAACCGCTCGTCCGCCAGGTCCTGCTGCCATCTTTCGACGGCGTCTCTTCTGAGACGCCGTCTCTCCGCCTCTACTTCCCTGGGAGCCGGAGGCTCCCCCCTTCGTTTTCTCGCCGCCGTGAATTGGTACACGGCGGCGAGAACTCCTGCCTCCAGCTCCCAGGGTAGGGAGCCGGCGAGCGTAAAGGCCGCCGCAGAGGACACCGTCCGGTACCCCCGGATCGCCCTCAGTGCCACCGTGCGCTGCGCATTACGCAGCGCACGCACGTTGGCGGCACCGAGGGCGTCGGCCCAGACCGGTGCCCCGTAGGCGGCCATCGCCCGCACGACTCCCATGTAGAGTCGGCGGCACCCGGCGCCAGGCCCCCCTATGTTAACGGCCATGCCCCTCAGGTCCGTGACTGCCGCTCCCCAGGTCCTCGATTTAGCATTTAAATCCCCCATGAGGACCACGGGGAGCGGCGACAGCCGTCTGACAGCTCCCTGCAGGGAGCCGAGGTACGCCTCGAACTCCCGCAGGGGCTTGTTAGGGGAGAAGTACGCCCCCACAATGGCGTACTCCCCCCAGACGGCCGTCACGAACCCGGCCCCTCTTTCCCTTGCCGCCAGGGACGAACCTCGACCCGCCACGATCGCCACGGAGCCGTTCCGATCCCCAGCCCACTGCGGCTGGAAGGGAACGAAGTAGGGCTCCGTGGCGACCGCGAGCCCGATGCCCCACTCCGCCACTGACTGCACGAGGAGATCCTGTGCAGCGGCGGAGTGGTTGAGGTTCGCCTGGAGGAAGTTGCATATGGGCCGATCCATTATTGGTCCATATCAACTTCCTCCCGCCTGGCGGCCACCACCTTTGGGGTAACTCCCGCTGTGGGGAGGTCCCTACCCTTGGTGGTGGGGGGCCTGCAAGTGCGGCTCCCCATCACATGCCCCGAGGGCCTCCCCGCGTCCGCGCATACGGCGCAGCGGGCCACCTCCGCCTTACATTGGGCCGTTTTATGGCCCGCCGCGCCGCAGCGGTAGCACCCGTCCCCCCTGTTGGACGAGGAGGGGCACATGGGGCGGGTGTGCCCCAAGCCCATGCACTTATAACAGCGCATGGGCTTCTCGTCCAGCAGCAGGACGCGTACTACGCTCCACCCGATTAGGAGCTTGCCTGCCTGGACAAGCTCCCGGGCTGCCGTCGCGGGGAGGGTCACGTGGACCGCTCCGAGGCCCCCCCAATTTCTTTTAATTTCGCCGACTTTGAGGTCGGCCATCTTACAGCCGGCCTTCGCCGCCACGACCGTCTGGATCTCGTCGGCGGACACCGAATCGTCCAGGCCGACGATTCGGATGTCCGCCTTTTTGGTCGGGACAACAACCGTGGCGACGTTGGCCAGCACTGTTTCGAGCTCCCGGGCCAGTTCGGCAGCCTTCTCCTTTGTCTGTCCCGGGAGCTCGATTTTGCGGGCACCCGTGGCGGTATTCCTCACCCGCACTTCCTCTATTCCCAAGTTGGGTAAGGCCACGTGCTCGCGCGCCTTAAATAGCACCTCCCTGTAGCCGACACCTTTGCCGGCTGCGGCATCCTGCAGAGTCAGGATGACCGCGGCCGACTGGGGGACGGATGGCAGCTTCGGCCCGGGCGGCTTTGGCGGCGCCTTCGGGGGCGCTGCGACAGCGACTGCGGCCTTGGGCACCGTGGCAGGGGCCGCCCTCTTCTTCCGGCCCAGCACCTTGGACCACTCCACCTCCGACGATGCCACCGCCGGGACCGGTAGTTCGGCCCAGTTTATGCCCAACGGGGCGATCGGGGCTTTGGGCACCTCTGCCGGCCTCGCAGGTGGAGCTCCTGCTCCACCCTTCTTCTTATCCCCCGCCAGCGGGGGGCGAACAGGCACCTCCGGAGGGAGGCGACTCGCTAGGCTCTCCAGACGTGCGTTCAGCATATTGCTGAACGACGTCTGGAAAGATCGCTCAAGCCGAGAGACTGCCTCGGCGAGAGTCTGCTCCCATTGATTGGCGGGAGACTCCACCACAATTGGCGCCGGAGGGGGAGGCATCTGCTTTTTCGCATTTGCCTCCTGCTTCCAGGCCAGCACCTCCGCCTTAAGGTCTTCGACCTGGCGGCGGAGGTTCTTGGTCTCCCTTTGGAGCTTGCGCATTTCCTCCGACTCTGTGCGCTCGGCCAGGGTCTCGACCACCTCCTTTAGGGTCCTGGCAGCTTCTTTCAGGACCTTAATGCAAGGACCCGAAATATTGCGAGACTTCTTAACAGTCTCAATTATGGCAGAGAACTTGACCCCGGGCCAGTATCATGCTAACCTATTACTCCTTAACTTCTCTATCACTGGTGCTATTTTCAAACTTCCTCTGACATGCTAATTTTTAATCATATTTATAAAGTTTATTTAAAATATGGTGTTGTTATGAGAAAAATGTCATTTATTCTTACCCCAAAAAGGTTATGTAGTTTGACGGAATTATTATATGTATGGAGTAAAATTATTATTAAAAGGGAATGTTTGGTTTTCGTTACATACTCCGCGGGCTCATGAATATTTGCCGAAAGAAAGATGGCGTTTGTGCTCGTTAAAATTCAACCTGCATTTGGCTAACGACCCAGGGCTGACAGTTTTATACACGTGTCCTTGACATGTTTACTTTGTACATACGCTAGCTTAATCTGTAGACATCGCTTGCCTCGTCTATCAAAGAAACATACAGTAGAAAAAAAATGTCGAGGCAGTCATAAGGACTGCCGACAGAAGTGAAAACTCAAAACGATGGAATAAATGTGTTCTCTTATGAATTTTCATATTAATTATAGTCTGGATGAAAATATTTAAATTTCAGAAGTTGTTTATTGAAATGATTAATGAGTATGGTTTTCATCTATTTGCACGCGCAGCAATAATTATATACGTTTGAAGTCTATGAATCTATCAAACGTATGATGAGCTATGCTGAAAATATCAATATCACATGTACACAGGCACCTATACTACGCGTCGCTAGTCTGATGCAAGCTGCGCAAAGCGTAACTGCAGATATGGTGCGGTGGTTTGGGTTGTCGTCTCGTCTTTGCCGCGCACTTACAAATTCACAACAGTTCGAAATTTATACTAAATTAGATGGGCCGGCGACTTCGTCCGCATGGAACTTTATGTAAAAAACAGTGATTAATAAGAGGTTTTAGCACGAACGCAATATTTTAGCAGTGGTGCGTTTTCAAACAAATAAACAGAGAGACATTTCTAAAAATTATTCAAATGTATTTTATTACTTGCAACAATTATTTTACTATAAAGTACAGACACGTTAGATTTATATTCTTATTATATGTGTAGATAATTATTTGCGTGGTCCATGAGTTATTGTCCGAAGTTTGAATGTTCTTTGTGATGGTGAGTTGTATGTATGGTGGGTCTCCCCTCCTACATAATTAATAATTATTGCGAGAGTTATGAATATGTCATTCTGAAGCCGACATCTTTTGCTATTATTTTATGTTTGCGAAATAAGTCATTCGAGGGATGATTTTACTACAGAGAGCTATGAAAAAATAAAACTGTATCGTATAAGAATATTAATCTTCGGTTATTTATTATGGTATGCACTGTAGAGTTAGCAAGTGGAGTAAGTCGCTACTGTAGTTACGCTCGTAGCACATAGTACATTAGGAAGCATGCAAATTGTTTATAAATAAAGCTTCGTACATTCAAAAGCGCTTTGAACAACGCAAACGTAACGAAAGCGTACAGTAAAGTAATCCACTACAGACGTTTGCCCAAAACTTTGTATTAAAGTTGCTAGCTCCAATCATCTGAGTAATTATTCACGTGCTCGTTTTTTTATAAGTTAAAGTTTAACTACAATTTCACCTGATTTCACCTTTAAATATGGAAAATGTAGAATAAAAATAAATAGTTCGTAAAGCACTATGAGCAAAATTTGAAAGAATCGTTTAACATAGTGAGCAAATGCAGAAGCTGGCTCAGAAGTTCACCTAATACTGGGTCGCGCCACAGATAGACCTAATCACCAGAACAATCAATCACGTCTATATAATTAACTCGCTTCTATGTATTAAAATAACAAATATTCGTAGAAAAAAAAAACCGGTATAAAGAAATTATCTGATAAACATAATATTTGTATATATTTAAGCTACTTATTAATAAATTATAATCTTGTGAACTCCGCTATTGAGATTCATAACGGTCTGTTTTATCACGTTTATTTTTGTGTCATCTTTAACTTTTATATTAGAAATTCTTTATTGGAGTGTCAATTAAATTAATCTTTTAAGGTTAAACTATGCAGAGTTATGGTAAAATTAATTTAATTCGATTTGAGCGACGATAATACGCTGTCAAGTGACAATAGTGCCACCTTTTGTACATTCCTCGTTAATCTCTTAGCCCCTCTCAATATAGCTGTAAATTCGGGCTTGCCCATAATATCGTCAAGAGTTTAATACAAAATAAAGTTACAATTTTATTATAGGAATCCAAAATTGGCATTTATTTTTCCTTAAGTTGTCTCGACGTCATACCTATAATATAACACGTATCTAGACCTACGTTTGTGTTCTGCGCAGCTATATTCAGAGCGGGCATAACGTTTGGCGATTATGTTTAAGAATCGGCAAGAGGCTATTATTGATTTGAGACATCTAAAGGTACGGTTGAGAGTAAGATCAGTTGTATATTCGCGTCACTATCAGGTTTGTTCAAACACCATCTATCGTTCATTCTTAGTACTACATTGTCAACTATCCATGTTTTAAATGTTTGATATTTTTATGTTTTCAACAGTTTATAACCCTCCTCACACTTAAAACATTTGAAAATAATGATTAGTGTCTTGTCAATTCTAAGAAAGTTTTGATACTATGACTTTGTCATCTCTTCCGGTTGTAAAACCAATTAGCTAAGGTAACATGATTTGTAGGCACGAAATTGATGTTATTAAGGACATAGCATTTTTACTAATTAGAATATTTATTAATATTTTATTGATTTAAGTGTATTATTAATAGCATTAATTGCGGCCTTTCGCATCTGCCAGACCTCCCACGACGGCTAACGTTTTCTTTTTATTTATTAAAATGAATAACAGATTATATACTTTTATTATATTAGGTCCGTTCAAAGTATGAATAATGTTTAAACATGATTCCACGTTTCTTTTTAATACTGAAGTTTTTTTAAAGTCATGATGAAGTGAACATACTAGAAGTTAAGTGGTCTCTGCAGTTTATAACTGACTTCAGAATCATTAAAATACTCAGTTATGATAGATTGCTACTTCTGTAGACTGAATTGGGAAATCACATCTATCATTACGTTTCGTCAAGTCACAGAACATGGTAATTATAATATTTGTAGTTAGGTAGGTTTAGGATGTCTTGTTTTAGGTGCAGCCGTTGTATGTACAATGACCAAGCGGAGTGTTACGGATTTGTACCAAATTGTTTTGCGACTTCCATTCATATGGTGTGAGACTCGTTAAAGTATGTCTTGTAATTAGTTCTGTTTCGGGGTTCGCCATTATGTATCTAGCAATTGAGAAGCTTCTATTGCGGCTTGACATCAATGACCAGCGATAGACAGCCGATGATACGTAGGTTGCTTAATTTATTCGACTGCGCTGACTCTACCATGAGTCAATGTTTTTTACCTCTCTGTAGAATAAAAAAAAAACATGAAAACACAGCAGCGTGAGCATTTTTGCTTTGTTACAGATGTACGTTTGATGTTGGTACTTACGTAAACACATTCTACTACCAAATTTTTTGTTGACCTGAATTCATTACTAAAGGCAAAACTGTAAGCACATTGTTTCAGAAAAAATGGCGAATAAGTAAATAATAAGTCTCAGTAAACTGAGCAACTAATTAATTTGTTTTCATTAGGCCCGAATCATGTTGATATCATATGTCAGCTCCATTGAAGTGATCGTGACAAGTTCAGTTGACGCAAATTCACCACTAGAGGCACAACTATACGTACACCGATTTAAGGGAAAAAAGTGAGCAAGTAAATAAGAATTTTCAGAAAACTAAGCCTCTAATTAATTTGTTATCATTAAGCCCGAATCACGTTGATATCATGTGTCAGCTTCATTGAAGTATCGTTAAATGTTCAGTTGACGTAAATTCACGACTAGAGGCACAACTATACGTACACCGATTTAAGGGAACAAAGTGAGCAAGTAAATAAGAATTTTCAGAAAACTAAGCCTCTAATTAATTTGTTATCATTAGGCCCGAATTACGTTGATATCATATGTCAGCTCCGTTAGAGTGGCTCTCCGAGAGTATATTGGAACTAAGCCAATTTAAGATAAGATCTTCAACCAGGTAACGACCTACTCGCCTCAGGCGTCTTCATTAATATTTAGAATCACAACCTGCTATCTGGAATTTATTCATATGTTTTCTATTATTCAAATGTATTTGAATAAAAATAGGTATTTTAATATAGTGATCTCTAAATGTCTTGTCACATATTCAAACAAAATTATTAATGTCGGTACATTTGAAGTCTGTAGGGCAACATTTTTTTTTGGCAACCAATCTTCTAGTACGTTATTACTACCATTCTCAAGTAGTGATATTACAAGTGTCTTGCGATCGTCTCAATGAACTAACAAGATGGTGGTTCCCTTGTTAGAACTTTCCAGTGAGTTTTTGCGGCTAGTTAGAATCCATGGTCCGTGGTATTATTTCGCATCCGCTTCACTTGTACACAATAACCAAACTGTATTACGTAAAACACTACCAATACTACAAAATGTAAAGCCAAATAACACAAGATAATGAATAAAATATAAAATACACTACATGACGGTCCAAGATCCCGGCAAAAGCTCTAATAAAAATTTATAGCTGAATGTTTATACAATTGAACCTTAGGTGAATATTCGAGACAACCCTAGCTTATTAAATGGTAACCCGAATATTCGCATTGTGCCATTTCGGGAGACGCTGCCGGCACGCTAACGAGCGCCGGCCATTTTTTGGTAACAAAATCGGTTTCGGGGAACCGGGGAATCGTTTCGGGGTAATTAGCACCATCTAGCACGATGACGTCGTCGCTTTGGTGATTCAGCATTTTCGCACAACCCTATAACTCTACCGAATATACATTCTGAACAATATTTATTAGTAGGATTGTATGTGGAACATATACTGCGGCATGTGTATTGAATTGTCCATTGCACCGCTCAGTCTCGAAGCTTCCAACTCGGACATTTGTTAGGAGTAACAATATTGGTGGCATCATTTGGCTGTAAGGACTTAATAAGTCATGCGACTAACAATTTAAGACTAAATACAGATTATTTAAGTTCTATATTTTTGACTGCTTATTATTAATATTATTATTATGTTACTCGCTTTTATTCGTTGCTTCATTCGCTTTAACGTAGGTTTGACCTATTCCTCGGTAACAATACTATTTTCTAGATGAAAGGTATCCTATGTATTTTCCTGTACTCCTGCCAACTTGTACGCAAAATTTCATGATGATTGGTTTAGTAGTTCAAGTGTGAAAACGTAACAAACAAACTCACATTTGCATCTATAATATCATAGTAATTGCAAGGTAATATGATGATGATGAATTAGTCGCACTCTTTCTTTTTGATTTGTCGCATGTCGAAATTTCCAACTGCTAAGAAGCTTGCAGGCTTGCATGACATCAGCAATTGTCGATAGATTGTAGAGTTCTCGGCGATTGCAATGTGCTTATCAATAGGGAACTTTATCATGCTACTATAAAAAGCAGTACGTTCACACGCAGTAGGAGGGAAGACTTCCAAAAATGGTTATGACGCTTTCTCCTAAGGCTTCATAATATACAGGCTAACACACAAACATATTAATACACGTACAAACCTGTATTCGTACAACGCTCGGGCCAGAGTAAGTATTAAGCAGTGCAATATACAATAAGGAGACCGTGAATATAAGAAACACTGTACAATGTATTCTATCTCGTTCTCTCACATGTTAAATCCTACAGTTATATATGTTTGTCTCTTTTTATTACGTTCTTCTGTTTCGAGTTTCACAACGGAGCTAAATAAGTTTACACTTCAAAAAATTGCAGAATCGCTGGTCCATTGTTTTCGCTGTCAACGAATATAAGAAAAAAAATGATAATATTATGGTCACTGTAAATTAAATACGCTTCCTACGCGAAAAACGAATTTACTCGCATGTTACCCCCATAAATTGTTCTCGTCAGGTCCAATGACACACAACCGCGAATGAGTACAAGTCACCTTGTCCCGTATAAGGTCAGTCAAAAAGTCGAAAGCATGGGTCTGGTTTCGTATTATTCGTATCCTGCGGCGAAAGTGATTTCTGTTGGGTTTTTTTAACTCTTTGTTCTGTGTAATGAATTTACTTTTTTACTAGAGCCTACCCGCTTTGCGTTCTTCGTTCGTACTTGGTTTTGCGTCTGTATCTTTATTAGTTACTTGCTGTGCCCGCGACTCAGTCCGCGTGGAACCTAATGTAAAAAAACACTGACTAATAAAATCATCTGAATATACTAAGTCCTTTTACTTGTCCATTTTTCTCTCGTACTTAAGTCGCGTCGCCTTTATGGTTACAATAACTGTTGCTAGACTGAACCGATTTTAATGAAATTAAGACTAGATGTTACTCAAGGTTATGTTTTATGATTTTTATGTAATGTGAAATCGTATCGTAAACGCAGTATATAATAATCATCTCGTATATAATAATAGCCTTTACTCCCGTCTTCCCTTGTATTAAAGAAGATTCAATCTATCCGTCATAAACAGTACAGACTGTTCTATATAAAAGGTATGTTTTTCAGTGGCACTGACAACGTATACTCATCATTCCTGAATTGATATTCTGTTAAAATTATCAGTAACTAGCGGGCCCGGCAGACGCTGTCCCACCCTGACATTAAAAAAACCTTGACAAATTATACACTAAAACCTTCCCCATGAATCACTGTATCACCTGGTGAAAACCGCATGAAAATCCGTTCAGTACTTTTTGAGTTTATCGCGAACAGACAGACACGGTGGGGCACTTTGTTTTATACTATGTAATGATAGTTTAAGTAATCATAAAAGCTGGTGATATTTTTATAACAGGAGGTAAAAGAAGACGTTGAAGATAATTACCGTTTAAAAATGCGTGCCGAGCTACGGACGTGTGCTAGTATATCTACCAATATGTATATATTTTTCTAGAATTATTTATGTCACAATTTTTTTTTATATATTTTCTATGTTTTAGCGTTGACCACAATCTCACCTGATATTAAATGACGATGTGACGTAAGACGGTAAACACGCTAAGCCTAGAGGGGACTGGCTCTCAAGTGCGTGTACCGGAACACACCAACAGGTGCTTGGCGAGAGATTTTCAACTTGAGGGTGGTAGTTTGCCAGGCGGACTTAGAAAAAACTCTACCATCACGATGTTTTCCACGCGGTCACATGCTATTAACTGTAGGTGGTAGAGCCACGCAGAAGTTACTACTGTTTTCAGCACGAATAGGTCGGGTCGCTCGGGGTAGTACCACCCGACCCACAGAAAACTGACGTGAAGTAATAGTGTTTGCACTGTTGCGTTTCGTTCGGTAGTGACAGCGCCGGAGGCCCACTTCCCCTCCCTCCCCTCCTCACTCCTCCCCCAACAAAGGCTGGCAACGCGCCTGTTCGTTTACCTCCTATGATATAAAAAAAAACTAAGCCATCATCGCTACCTATGCGAAACATTAGACAGTGTAAACCTAGGGAATACATAGGGATCACAAGAATGCAATAGAGCCACAGTGACTCTTTTCTAGTTTGTCGTGTTCTAGATATCGTCTGTGTATATTTCGCTACAAAGAGACCTTGTTTTGTTCAAGTAAATGATCTGTAGAAGCCAATTAAATTTCTAAAGACTCATTATCACCTACAATCAAACAACAATAATATTCATGAACGGCCAAGGTGGACGACCATTATGTTTGCTTAAGTACAGAATATGGCGTCCACGACCATTTTCGTTGACAGCGCTGCAAATACAACCAATGATATATTGGATTTTTATATAAACGTGTATAGTCTGTTGACTATACGGCGTCACAATAGTAATATTACATGTTATAAAACAAAGTCCTCCGCCGCGTCTGTCTATGATAAACTCAAAAACTACAAAACGGATTTTCATGAGGTTTTGATTAATAGATATACTGATTCACGAGGAAAGTTTAGATATATAATATATCTAGATATTGTGCATATTGGTTGAAATATAACGATAATTGTTGGTAGTGTCGGAAAAAGTCAAGTCGCATGGGAGTTTTCGGCGAAAACATGTGATATAAAATATATTTTAAGATATAATAAAACAATTAATATAATAAACAACGCAGACGAAAACACTATCGGTTAACGGTGTTGGAAAACATCGTGAGGAAACATGAACATGATGAGTAATATCTGGTGGTAGAGCCACGTTGAAGCTACTACTGGTTTCGGCATGAATGGATCGGCTCCCCCGGGGTAGTAGCACCCTCTCGCAGAAAACCGACGTGAAGTAACAGTGCTCGCATTGTTGCGTTTCGTTCGGTCAGTGAGAGCGCCGGATAACCCATCTCCTTACATAATTAATGCAAATTTAAAACTTATACGTTTTTGTACTGGATGCCGTTGTCGGAACTGGACCAAATTGAAATGGGACCACACGGGAAGTACCAGCTTTCAAATAAAAAAAGAATAATCAAAATCGGTTCACCCAGTCCAAAGTTATGAGGTAACAAATATATATAAAAAAAAAAAATACAGACGAATTGATAACCTCCTCCTTTTTTTGAAGTCGGTTAAAAAAACCTGAGAAACGTTCTTGCAGTACTACAGTATGTGGGAAAATATAGAACTGTGGATTTCTCGGAGCTTAAAATCGCAAATACGCCGTGGGCTGGCGTGGTGATTATGTCCACACCTTCCGTCGAGAAGAGGCCTATGGCCCTGCAGTGGGTCTCTTACAGGATGATGATAATGAATTTTCAATTATACCACAAGTAGCAGCTAATCTATACTAATATAATAAAGCTGGAGTGTTTGTTTGTTTGAACGCGCTAATCTCAGAAACTACTGGTCCAATTTGAAACATTATTTCAGAGTTAGATAGCTCATTTATCGAGGAAGGCTCATTTATATATCATCTCACTAAAACATAGGACATCCTATTGAGGAGCGAAGCACTAATGAAGCATGTTTCAAAAAGTAGTCGCAAGTAGAAGCTAGTAATATATAAGTATAGACTGAATAATAAATCTTCTTGTCACGTGTAAACCGAGGTAAATATCTAAGACTATGTAGTTAATGAAGTTTGAATAAACATAATATGCAAATTTAGCTTATAATCGTTAATTAGGATTGCTAATGATTGTTTATTGTTCAAGATAAAGTTATTCTAAAGTTTAATTGAATATATAACTCTATTAAACATTCCTCCATCTTTATATGAGTCGTTACTGTAATACTGTGTCTCTTTCTATGATGTATGCTGGTGAATGTATCTGAAACATTACACAACTATCTATACATGTAATAAGAATGAAAATCTAAAAAGTGTCGGTACTTTTTAGATTTTTTGCCAAAAAAAAATCTTGCAGGTAGCTAGGAATAAGTAATAATATACATATCAATCATTTTTAGAATTGTTTGTCTGTCATTCTATTTGTTTAAACACGCATCACTGCTAAAGTCCGGGGTTTATCTCACCAAGAAAATCATAAAGCATGTCCTCGAGTAACATTTAGTTTTGGTTTCATTAAACTCGGTTCACTGTATCAAACGTGATTGTAATTTTAATGATGACGCGACTTAAGTACGAGAGGAAAGCAGATAAGTAAATGGACTTAATACATTCAGATGATTTTATTAGTCACTGTTTTTTTACATTAGGTTCCACGCGGACAGAGTCGCGGGTTCAGCTAGTTAATGAATATAATTAAGAAATTATATTTATTTTTTTAAATTGTTACCAAAATAAAGAACTTTCTGTGTAATGGATCGCAATTTGTTTAACATCGTAATTTAT
Source organism: Antheraea yamamai (assembly GCA_036509395.1). Taxonomy (NCBI): domain Eukaryota; kingdom Metazoa; phylum Arthropoda; class Insecta; order Lepidoptera; family Saturniidae; genus Antheraea; species Antheraea yamamai. The sequence goes on from AP028443.1 coordinate 1,179,473, forward strand.
TTTTATGAAAATAATATAAACATAATAATTTACTATATAGACAACGCGGTCGCATGGAGTGCCGCAAAATTGTTTCGAGCACGCGAACATAATAATATTCTAAGAAGTTATGCAAACAAAAACCGATAGACCGACAACCTGTTTAGAGCTGTTACTGGTTAATTTTTTTTTATCTGTGTCCGTAACCCTATTCAGATGCGAGGTGCATCTGCATAGTCCTTTATCTTTGCACGTATATCAATATTAAATCAATTTAATATTATTTAAGCACAGTATTAAGAAATGTGGTAACATTTATGAAAAGAAAATATATTGTGATATTTTGCGTGGAGATATTCTGTTACAGAATACAAGCAATGCTTATTTTCTTTATTTTATTTTAGGCAACCAATCTACTAGTACATTATTACTGCCATTGTCGAGTAGATAGATAATGATTTTACAATTCTCTTGCGATCACTTCAAAGTTCTAACAGACGGTGGCCCCCTTGTTAGAATTTTCCAGGTAGTTTTTGTGGCAAATTAGAATCAATATTCCGTGGTATTATTTCGCATCCACTTCACTTGTGCACAATAACCACGCTATATTACATAAACAACACCAATATTACATAATATAGAGACAAATAACACAAGATTATGAATAAAATATAAAACACACTACATGACGTACTAAGGTCCCGCCAAAACTCCGCAAATTATGTTAACTGTCAAATTATATTTGTTTAATATAATCGCTATGTGATGGCGCCACTAGTGCTGTCTGAATCACGGTGTCAACATTATTTTAATAGTAGTATATACGATGCGATTCAACCAACTTTATTCAAGCTGAATGTCTTAAGCGCTCGCCTTAGTAGTCCGGTGAAGCTTAAGGCCTTGCCAGGTCAATAGGATAGTCAGTTCGAGAAAAATAATTCTTTATTCCAGTTTGAGTACTATGAATAAGAATTTTTATAAACGCCCGGAAGCGGGACCGGGACCGGTATTGGAGCCGGAGTTAATTTGTTAATAGTAAATTCACATCACGAGTATTAAGTAATGTATACTCTTATAAGAATGTATTCTTCCAGTATCGCATCTAAATATGGTATTTACTGTTATTTTGAAGTATATATAAAATATTATACTTTTTTTCTTTTCAGTCAGTCAGTACTAAAGAGCACGTACATCGTTATAATATACAAATAGGTAGCGCTGGTGATTATATTATTCTGTTTTGTTTCTTTTACCTTTAAGAGATGGCTCTGTACGATTTTGTAGGAATAAATAAATTATATTATTATTGAATTTTTTTTAAATGAAATATCAGAATAATTATAGTATATCAATACGCAACTGCCAACTCTATTTTCGTGTGCTGCGTTTATTTACCTATTTCTGATATTAAAATCCCGCCAAAAACCTCTAGAGCGTGTTTAAAATATATTTCTGCTCACTCACTTAGGTATACCGTTGTGATATTAAAAACTGTTAAAGAATTAAATAAAACCTGATATGATGAAGTACACGTGTTCGAAGCGCGCCGATTACATCGATTCGCTACGAATGTTATTTGACAAAATTGTTTTCATTTTTTTTGGTTACGTGTGAACCGCTTGGCATCTGCCATAATGGCCCTGACCCACTCGTTCGGGAGGCACGAGTAACCCAATAATACACATAAAAAAGTCTATAATTAAGACTGGCTTTTATTTATAACCTGTTGTTCCCGCGGCTCCGATCGTGTAATGTTTTCGTCTATTTTTTTTAAATCATTATATATTATAAAACAAAGTCCTTTGCCACGTCTGTCTGTTCGCGATAAACTCAAAAACGACTAAACGGATAACCAGTGGATAAACTGATTAATGAGTAAGGTTTGAGTATATAATTTGTCAATGTTATTTCTTTTTAATCAGGGCGGGACAACGTCCGCCGGGACCGCTAGTCCGAGTATAATTCATTTGTGATACGATGATACCTTTACCTATCGCCACAGGACTTTTGCGAAGGAAATTATGATACATGAAAGTAATGAAAACTTTTTAGGTGTATTGGATAGTGAACAAAAGTGAAACTTTACATTCGGGCCGGTGTTACTGAATCGGATTTAATTGGCTCGACTCGACATCAAACACGTTTATTAGTTTACTGTCTGAAAGAGTACATCGTTCTAATAATTATCTACATCTGTAGAGCCACGCCGAAGCTATTACTGGTTTCAGCATGAATGGGTCGCCTCGCCCGGGGTAGTACCACCCGACACACAGAAAACCGACGTGAAGTAACAGTGCTTGCATTGTTTGGTTTAGTTCGGTCAGTGAGAGCGCCGGAGCACCACATCCCCACCCTTCCCCTCAAACACAGGCTGGCAACGCACTTGCGATTCCCCTGGTGTTGTAAGTGTCTATGGACGGCGGTGATCGTTTAACATCAGGTGACCGACATGTTGGGCTGCCTGCTATGACATAAAAAAAACTACACTTATATTATTATTAATAATATAATATTACGTATGTTTTGTATATAATCGATTTGTTTTAAGGTGCGTATTTGAATATTTTATTGTTTATTTATATATATCATTGCAACGTGATGAAACCATAGTATGATGGTTTCCGGCTGGCGAGCTACCACCCTCAAGTTGAGAATGTTCCGGCAGCTGCATTTGAGAGACAGTTCCTTTAATTTTATCTTGGACCACATCGTCATGTAACATCGGGTAAGATTCAGATCAAACGCCTAAACTTGTAGATTTTTTTTTATCTATTACCAAATTTGGAAAAAATATATATGTAGACATTATCACAAATCTTCTACGAGTATACATACATATAATAAGAGTGTAAATCTAACGTGTCTGTATTTATTAGATTTTTTTGTAAATAAATGTCTGTCTGTCTGTTTATTTGAACACGCGTCACAGCTAAATTACTGCTTTCACGATAAAATCATAAAGTATAGCCTGGAGTAATATTGATTCTTGGTTTAATTAAAATCTGTTCACTCTATCAGAAGTCGGTTACGCTTCCTGGAATGTCATGACATCAACGCGAAATCATAACTTTATCTCCCGTCAAATAGAAACCCCTCAACACGCATAAACAAGTTTTCACTTCAAAAATATCATGTCATGATAATGAATATACGACCTTAGGCAACATCACTAGTATCTTCCGAATAAAAATCAACTAGCGACGATGAAAAATTTCAGTCTGTTGTAATGTATTGTAGAAACTTTTTAAAGACTTCCTTTGATTTTCAGTAGTCCGGTGAAGCTGTCAAGACCTTGCTAGGTCAATAGCGTAGTCAGTTTGAAAAAAAAACCTTTGACTTTCAACAATCAAATATATAGCTAATTGAGTACACAATATATAGAATCTCGATACAACGGTTCTACTACAAATTATCAAAGAGACAAAACAAAAACTTATCGCCTCTCGGTTTTTTGTAGTGAAAACCTCTTTAGCTCCATTGAAATTAGATGAAACAGAAAATTGACATTAAAAAGAGAAGCATATGTATAATATGTTATAGGATTTAACGTGCAAGAGAATGAGATAGAATACATTGTACAGTATTTCTTATATTCACGGTCTCTTCCTTGTACATTGTATTACCTAATACTTGCCCTGGTCAGAACTTTGTATGTTGTATGTCTGTACGTACACACACACATATACGTTGTACGAAGCTTTGGGAAAAGGTCTCATGTGTATCAATTATATAAATATTTTATCATGTTTTGAAGGTTTCAATTTTTTTTTTTCATAATGTCATATCTTCAAAAATACAAAAAAAATCAACGTACATTTCAAAATTTTGGTGAAGTTATATGGCTTGAATTTAATAAACATTTATTTACGCCTAATTTAAGTCGTCGGCATCCATGTTTTACCTACAATATTACCAAATACGTGACCTAGGAAATATAAGCTCACTTCAAAGCAGCACCTTCTTGCCGCTATTGAAAATCAGATTAGCGAAACTAATTTAGAATTTACATTTTAATAAGATAACGGTGGTATTATGTTGCTAAATGCAGGCTAATGTCAAATGACTAGTTTTATTTATTTATCTATACATATAATAAGAATGTATTTATAACGTGTCTGTACTTTTTAGATTTTTGTAAAGAAAATATTGCTGGTATAATAATATAATAAAATAAGTAATAAAATACATTTCAATCAATTTTAGAAATGTCCGTCTGTCTATATGAACACGCATCACTGCTAAAATACTTCGTTCACGACAAATCTCGGAATAACATTTAGTCTTTGTTTCATAAAATTCGATTCGGTCTATCAAAAGTAATTATACTTTTAATGACGACGCGACTTAAGTACGAGAGAAAAGTACAATGTTAAAAATTTAATTTATATTTTTACAAAAAATACAGGCACAAAAATTTTACAGTATTATAATAATGTAGATATTGTTAATAAAAATGTGTACAATTAATACCATGACTTTAAAAATATACCTACGAAATTCAAATATAAATATTGTCTACAGCACTCTTTTAATGATTGTTAAAACTGAAAGAGAATTCACAGAGAGAGTAGAGTAGAGATGAGAGTATAATGTAAGAGCAACAATCTCTTTCAAGCGTTTTATATACGGTTTCCACTTTATCTTATATATTTATCTTTATCTTATATATATATATATTATATATATATATAGTATAAAATATAGTATAAAACAAAGTCCCCTACCGCGTCTGTCTGTCTGTCTGTTCGCGATAAACTCAAAAACTACTGAACGGATTTACATGCGGTTTGCACCACTGTATAGAGTGATTCATGAGGAAGGTTTTAGTATATAATTTGTCAAAGATTTTTTTTTATAATAAGGGCGGGACAACGTCTGCCGGGCCCGCTAGTATATATATAATTTTACAGTCCGTATGTATGTAACTGACCTCCTTAAACGGTTGGACAGATTTTGATGAAATTTATTGTGTTTTCAATTGGATTCAAAAATGGTTTAGATTTAAAATTGAACCCGATAGGTGGCGCTGCGGTAGAATTTTAGGATTTTTTTATTATCAAGGCAGGACAATGTCCACTGGGCCATTAGTATATATGTATATAAAACGGGACGTTGTTAAATCACCAGACTGTGAGAGTTGGCAGCACTTTGGTGTTTTTTTATACTTATGGTTTCTTATGCCATTTTTTTTTGGTATAATTTGTAACTATGCGGCGTTGTAGCGTATCGAATTTAACACCGATCAATAGACCACCATGAAAATAGGAACGCGTAGATATTTAACTACGAAAAGTACAGTCCACGCCAAATTTTTTGACCGCTTTTAATATATCTGTGCAGAACACAATTTTAGGTATAAATATGCATTGTATGTATAATATCGAGGCAACTTTAGGATAAATAAAAGTCAGTTTTAGATTCCTATAACCACATTTTAATTTTATTTTGTATTAAACTTTTGACGATATTATACGTTTATATTTAGAGCATCCAAAAAGCTTAGACTATACTGTATTTACACAATATCTATTAACTGATAAATCATCTATTTTTTATAAGAAACACGTATGGAGGCCACGAGTATATCTAATATATTTATTTTTGTATGTGGTAATAAATAAATATATCTGCCTTGCTTACTATATAAATATATCAGATTTATTTTAAAGAGAGCAGCGCCATAAAAATTGCTATGATGCCGTTATGATGTCGGTATTACTTGTCAACTGTCGTTTAAATAAGTCATTATTAATCACTATCACTATCTTTATATATAAATTTCTTCTGTGCGTGTGTATGTCACTGAACTCCTCCTAAACGGCTAGACCGATTTTGATGAAATTTTTGTGCGTGTTTCAGTGGATCCGAGAATGGTTTAGATTCACAATTGGACCCGGTAGGTGGCGCTGCGGTTGACTTTTAGGATTTATATTTTTTATTATCAAGGCAGGACAACGTCCGCCAGGTCCGCTAGTATATTATAAAACAAAGTCCTCTGCCACGTCTGCCCGTCTGTCTGTACAGACAGAACAGATAGTGTTCGCGCTAAACTACTAAACGAATTTTTATGCGGTTTTCACTAGTAGATAAAATGATTCGAGAATGGTTTGGATTCACTATTCTGGGATATTCTTGGTTATTTTTTTATTATCATCGCGGGACAACGTCCGCGGGTCCGCTAGTATTGTTTATATATTTTTGGACTCACACACTGGGACCGAAATGGTCTCGGACTGTCCGTTTCCGGAGGGGGTTTCTCCCACGCACGCTCCGGTTGTGGAATGAGCTTCCTATTGAGGGTTTTCCTGGGGGCTACAGTATGGTATTATTCAAAGGGAAAGTAAATAGGATATTGAAGGGTCGGCAAGGCGCATGTGACACCTCGGATGTTGCAAGCGTCCATGGGCTGTGGTGACTACTTACCATCAGGTGTCTCACAGGCTTGTTTCCCACCATCGTAGTATAAAAAAAAGTATAATCCAAAAATAGCTTTAAATAAATGCAATTGAAATAAAAAGTGAGTTTATTTGTTTGTAACTACTCAACCGATCGTCATTACATTTTATATACATATTGTTGAGGGTACAAAAGAGCAAACGGGGACTTTTCATCCAAGAAAAGGGTTTCTGAAGGACAAGTCAAAATTGTACATTAACACGAGCGTTTAGCAAACAAACGCTAGTGTCCATACGAACTGCGACACATGTCAATTCCCACCACAATGATGCACCACGTAGTGTATGGGGATCACCAACAAAAACAATTTTATTGTATATGTTTTTTACAATTATACGTTACGTACAAATTTATAAATGTTTAAATTTATTAGCAGGGATATATGTTGAATAAAAGTTTTGGCCGAGTAAGCGGCGCACAGCGGAGTCGAGAGGTGGAACGACCTTGCCGCGATATAGTTCTTCGTTCAAGTACTGCGTCGGTACACTGATCGAAATAATACTACGGGTTTATTTTTACAAGGAATTTATTGTTACATCGGTATTTTAACGAATATCGAATTTTTCACACTTGTTACGTATACCCTATTTTTAATAATTGGACAAGTTAAGTATGTAGTGCAAATTTTAATTTCCGTATAAAAGTGTAATTTATTTATTTATTTAAGGTCCACAAAACTGAGTTCTATGAACAAAAATGGACACGAACCCTTTTATATGTGGACACAGCATGCATAATATAAGAAGATAAAGTCATAGTATTAATACAAAGAAAAATTAAATTATATTGAACATTTAAATACATTTTTTTTCTAATTGAGGCCAAAGAAACACAAAAAAATATATCGAATTTGAAACGTAAACTATTACAAAAACAAAGCATGCGATATAAAGGGCAATGTTGGCCTGCGTTAGTTCTTGCTAATGGTAGATGAAAAGTTTGCCTGTTAAGTAAACGACTGCCTATACGTGGCACACTCAAGGGTATTTTTTGAAGAAAATCTGAAGATTCTAGGAAACCGTGTATCAATTTGTATGAGTCCAGTTATCAATGTATTGTAATAATTCATACGTTTCATTCATACATGTCTAACCGTTCGTGTGCTTATAAATCGAAAATCACTGAACCAATACAGCTCTTCTGAAGTGAAACGTTGAATTTCATAGGGCACGGGTTAATTTTAAAATTAAAAGCTACAATTTGGCACGATCTTTTTTATGTACTTGGAACCTATTCAGGACCATCCTGAAGAAAAATTCAAACATACCTTAAATAAGGACCACCTTAATACACATATAATATAATTTTTTGAAGACTATATGAAAATGTACGTGATGGTCTGGTATATGGACCCCCTATCACCCCACTTAATTACTGAGTACACAATAGTTGATCACTAAACCTGCGATAATAACAGTTAATACACCTGGTACATGGTATCTGCGATCCTATCAGAAAGAACAACGGATGTAGGAGTAAAGGAAGAACAAGAAAGCTATAGGTGGATTGTGTGAAAAATAATGTGTTCAAAAGGTGTGAATACTGATATCTGACAGGGGAGAGTGGAAGAGGATGATGTGCCTACCATACTTAGGTAGGGCAAGGATAAGAAGAAGAACAAAAAAATACACCTTTTTTCTGATTCTAACCACATATGTCAAAGAGAAAATTCTGTAAAATAATGAGAGTTTTTGGCGGGATCTTCGAATATTATGTAGTGGATAATATATTTTATTCATAATTTTGTGTTATTTGGCTCTATATTTTGTAATATTGGTGGTGTTTTACGTAATATAGTTTGGTTATAGTGCACAAGTGAAGCGGATCGTAAATAATACCACGGAGCATGGATTCTAACTTGCCACAAAAGTCCCTGGAAAGTTCTAACAAGGGGGCCACCGTCTTGTTAGTTCATTGAAATGATCGAAAGAAACTTGTGATATCATTACCTACTCGATAATAACAGTAATAATTTACTTAGAAGATTACTTGCCAAAAATAAAATATAACCATAATTTTATCCAACATATTCTTAAGTCTGAATTACCAGCTCATCATGTAGAAGATATCTTACTGACACCGTCTAAACCCATTTGCCACATACACACTTAACCATCAATTTGTATTTCTATTTTTCATTGTTTATATGTATGTTTTTCTTTTTTTAATTGTACGTGTTTTCATATTTACTTATGTGTGTTGCAAATAATTGTTTTTTACTTCTTTCATTCTTTCTTAAATGATCACATCGTTTTCTAAACGACCGCTCCCTAAATATCTAAATGGCTACTCCACAATTTTAAGGCAATCCATCTTACCCACGTCTAAATAATCACCTCACATTTTTAGACGACCCATTATCACCCATGTATATGCATGGCGCACCTTCTCAGAGAACTTTAAGTAGGATGTCAATATAAAATAAAACTTGTATGTCTACAATGATGTCGTAACCACAGCGTCCCAGAGATCTGTAAATTACATTTACGTACACCTTTTTGAAATATACAACCTTAATGTCTAGAATCTAAACAAATCGAAAACTATTCACCAAATTGTCTGTTAACAATGCTTTACTCTGCTCACTCATTTCACTGTGCTTCATGTGACAGTAGAACGTGTGTTTCTTCTGGTTACAATTTTTCTAACGAACAGGAGTACGCCTGTAAAAGGCCTGGCGTCAATGCTGATCAGAACTTCAGAGTGGTCAACACATTTAAAACATGTGTGACCAAAGTTATACTATCAACGAAATATTTTGGAATGGCCATCGATAGCAATTCTACAAAGTATTTGTATACATTTTTCAAATATTAATAACTCTGCTAGAGACATGAAAATAATCACCAAGTTACCTATCTAGTAACGCGGGTATGTTATATCGGAAAAATACTGTCGCTCTGATTGAATGTCTTGTTTTTTGGCAGTATAAAAAATGTAACAAAACAAATTATATTAAATGAAAATTCATGCCACAATTGTACAAGAACATTGAATCGTACTGGTATTATTATTGAACTAGCTGCGCCTGCGACTCCATCCGCGTGGTATCTAATATAAAAAAAAAACAGTTATTATTAAAATCATCTGAATGTATTAAGTCCATTTGCTTATCTACTTTTCTCCCGCACTTAAGTCGCGTCGTCATTAAAAGTACAATAACTTTTGATAAAGTGAACCGATTTTAATGAAACTAAGACTAAACGTTACTCGAGGATATGCTTTATTGTGAACGTAATACTTTAATACTGATGCGTGTTCAAACAAATATACAGACATTTCTAAAAATGATTGAAATGTATTTTATTACTTATTCCAAGACACCTGCAACAATTTTTTCAGATAAATCGAAAAACTATAGACGCGTTAGATTTACATTCTTATTATATGTATAGAAGATGTATAGATAGATTAGGTATTTTATTGGCAGTCGTTCCAATTCAATCGAGAGCAAAAAGTAAAATGATACTTAACACAATTTAAAAGGTCTGTAAAATACAGCTGTCGGGTAAATGTTGATTGCAGTTGATGAAGGATTTCAGGGTCGCATTTGGACTTCATTATTTATTGCTTATACGCTCTGTTTTCTACATAAATGCTGTTACAACCTGTAAAAGTGGGACTGTTTCGGAATATTTAACAAAAGTCTGGCTCTATCGAAAATCCTTTACCAGCAACGCGAATAAACTCCTAGTACATAGTATAAAGCAGCGTAGGGTTTGTTCGGTGCACGGAACAAGGACACATTGAAGCTTTTAAAATGAACGAGGTAATTTATGATTAAGATATTGGTAAATTTATGACAATTTAAAACTAGGTGGATACCTAAATATTGTCAAGGTAATAGGACATTTTTCTTTCAAGGTAATTTTGAAGTCGGTTTTATTTTGTGTTAAATTTGTATTTTCTCTTTATTATTGACAGGTCTGTTAGAGGGCCGTTGGTTGGCTAGTGGTATCAAAACGTGCGATCAAGTAAGCAATAGATATAAAACTGCACATTCATACGATACAAATATTCATTTTATTATCTTAATGTTGTTACAGATTACAATACAATACAAAACGACAAATAATACAACAACAGTATTATAACTGACAATAGTATATAACAACACTTGTTGTAATAAATTTCTTTATTCCTATCATAGACAAAAGTTGTGACTGTGTTTACGTGTCTGTATTTTTTAGATTCGTGTTAAAAAATATTGCAAGTGGCTTAGAATGATATTTCATACTTTTAAATCATTTTTAGAAATATCTGCCTGTCTGTTTGTGCACGCGTCACTGATAAAAAAATAGAAAGTTTTTTTCTCTATGGTCGAAGTTTGACCACTGGACATTTACTTGTATAATTAAACTATCTTCTGCCTGCGATTTCGTTTACGTAGAAGGTGAAAATACTTTTAAATTATAACCCAAATTTTGAAATATTCTTCATTGGTGCACCGTTCCTATTGGTATTAACGTGATGATATATAGCTTTCATCGATAAATGAGCTATCTAACAGTGAACACATTTTTCAAATCGGACTAGTAGTTCCTCTTATTAGCGCGTTCAAGCAAAAAAATTCTTCATCTTTATAATATTGGTATAGAAGTATAGATTATTGGTTTCTGAATACGTCCCATTGTGAATATTTCGCAAAGTATTGGAGTTTATCACAGTGCAGTATTAATAGCATTTAGAATGCACAGGAAGCCATACGTAGAGCAACCGGTTCGATGTTTGTGCCGTTTCTTACATAAACAGCGATTGGCTGGCTTTATAGGTCAAACATTTCAAATTGGTATTATATACAATGATTTTTTATTGAACATGTAAAATTAATGCACTCGACTCGACGATGTTATATCTGTGCTTGTTGAAGTTATGAAGGCTCTGCGATAATTTATCTTTATATGAGGCGTTATAATTCGAAATAATTCCTAATACTTTACGTTATTTTTTAAAATCTTCAAATTTTTTACATCGTAATTATTATCATCAGCCTGTAAGAGGCCCACTGCAGGGCCATAGGACTCTTCCCGAAGGTATGACTATAATTACGTTTTTATAAGTAAAATATGAAGCTCCTAAGAAAAAAAAAATTAAAAACTTTTTTGGACGGCAAAATTTGAACTTCGTTCACGGTGTATAAAAACTAAAATTCTTAAAATTAAAATTAACTCATTATAAAATGTAAGGACACGTGTATATAATTCGTTTGTCCGTGTGTATGTGATTGAACTCCTCTTAAACGGTTGGACAGATTTTGATGAAAGATTTTGTGAGTTTTGAGGTGTATTCAAGTTTTTTTTTATGTCATAGGAGGCAAACGAACAGGTGGGTCACCTGATGTTCAGTGATCGCCACCGTCCATACACAAACAACACCAGAGGAGTCGCAAGTACGTTGCCAGCCTATCTTTGGGGAATGGGGGGGAAGGGAGTGGAGGTAGGCCTCCGGTGCTCTCACTGACCGAACGAAACGCAACAATGCAAGCACTGTTACTTCATGTTTCTGTGGGTCGGGTGGTAGTTCCCCGGACGAGCCGACCCTTTCATGCTGAACTCAGTAAAAGCTTCAGCGTGGCTCTACCACCTATAAGCTGTTTAAATAAAAAGGTTCGGTTAGATTCACGATTAGGGCCGGTAGAAGGCGGCGTGGTTGAATTTTAGGATTTTTTAAATTATAAAGGCAGGACAACGCCCATAGGTACCGCTAGTGTGTTCATTTGGTGAAAATGCAGTTCGTTCGTCAAACTAGCGGATGACACACGTAGTAACACACAAACAGACACGAATGGCAACTTTATTTTATAATATTTATAAATTATATATTATATCATAGACTTTGTCTGCGTTTGGTTAAACGTCTGCTATGAATACGCTATTTTAAAAATTCTAAATGTATTACAAAATATAACTTTTAAAAATGAACTTAGTTCAAAAATGACGACTTTTCACCCGCGTAGTTCGAAAAATGGATAATTGTGATTGTCAGGATAAGCTTTGTTTGAAAGAAAACAGATAATACAAATTACAATCCACTACTATTCTATAAAAGAGAACTCAAATCAAAAAATATCTAGAATAAAGTAATTTTGATAAATTATCTATAATTATTGTTAAATAGGTATACTGATAAAAGACACTTACAAGCAGACTGATATTAAAAATGAATATCTAATTTACATTCAAAGCAAACCGGATATTTCTAAGTTGTTTTTTTTTTGTTTAATTTGTTATTTTCTTTTACTAATTCGAACGACCTTCAATTCTTTTATGTTCATGCAAATTAAAGTGCAATTAATAAGGATTTCGCAGAGAATTCTAACATGGCTGCCGGATACTCACCGAAACTAATAACTAAACATAGATATATTTATATACATACTAGCGGGCCCGGCGGACATTGTCCCGCCCGGATAATAAAAAAAATCCTTAGCAAATTATATACTTAAACCTTCCTCATGAATCACTTTATCTACTGGTGAAAACCGCATGAAAATCCATTCAGTAATGTTTGATTATATATCGCGAACAGACAAACAGATATTTATAGATTTATACGCAATAAACTTCGAAAGTAGAACTGATTTTGCACAAATTCTACAAGCTGATGATGAACCTTTAGAATGTTCTCTAAACCAGTGTCCTCAACCTTTATTACTCTGAGAAACTTCAACACATACTCTTTACTAATTCACGACACCCTTACCTGTTTACATACAAAATTTATAATAGTAGACAGTGAACGAAAATGAGAGTTTGTAAATCTTGTGATACACTTGACATGTGTTTGCGATACACCAGTGTGTCATGATACGGTTCTTAAAAACCTCTGCTCTAAGCTATGTAGAGCTTTTTCATGGCTAATCATTAATAATAAAATTTACCAATAGTAACTCTAAGGATTATAAGGGCGAAGTATGAAAGAAAAGGTGGGTAGGTAGGTCGTAGGTGGTAGAGCCACGCTGAAACTATTACTGGCTTCAGCATAAATGGGTCGGCTTGCCCGGGGTAGTACCACCCTCTCACAGAAAACCGACGTGAAGTAACAGTGCTTGCATTGTTGCGTTTCGTTCGGTCAGTGAGAGCGCCGGACACCCACCTCCCCTCCCCTTCCACTTTCCCCTTCCCTTCCTCCCCCCTCCCTACACAGGCTGGCAACGCACTTGCGACTCCCCTGGTGTTGCAAGTGTCTATGGACGGTGGTGATCACTTACATCAGGTGACCCACCTGTTCGTTTGCCTCCTATGATATAAAAAAAAAAAAAGATAAAATACAGTTAACAAATTATACAAAATACTCCACAATTGACTATACTTTAACCATGTAGTTCGTATGAAACAATATGAGATCAATTTAATTCTAATGGAGTAAGGAGGACATTCCATCCAAGAGATGAGAATGAAAGTTTTTTTGTGCAATTGACGCCACCACAATAAATGGAATTTAATTTTATACGGAAAAATTTCTAGAAAAAATATTGTATAAGAAAGTCAATCATAAAAACTCAAATTTCTTCCCCAAGAAATTTCACTTCAATTAAATAAGCACGATGCGAAGTACCGGCTAAAAGTCATTTTCTATACACACTATAATAACAGAGCGAACATAACAACACGTGCATATAACCTTGACATCGGCTTCACTTATATTAGGTCAATTGACAACAACGACACGTTAAAATAATTAAAACAATCAGATCAAATACAACATGACAAGGTCAGTGTTTGTGCTCACAATATTGACTCTAGGCTCGGTAAGTATGCGCGTGTTGACCGATATTACACTGAGCTTTAGTTTTTAATTATATATAAAGTAAATATACTTAAAATACAATTAAGACTACATTATGTGGATTTAAAACAGGACTAACAACTTTTCTAACAGGACACATCAACGAGAGTACTGTTTTTTCTAAGTAACGGTTACCAATTACTTATCCTACTTTCACAGAACTTCTCCTGGTTTTTTGGATGTCTTAAGCTGTTCTAGATATTCCTTACACCGAACCACTAGATTTTTAATGAATCCTGGTCTAGATCCTGTGTTTTAAATCACGCATCATTCCTGCTTTCAACCTTGCGTAATATCTATAAAATAATATAATGAGAATGTAAATCTAACGTGTCTGTACTTTTTAGATTATCGTGAAAAAAATTGTTGCAGGTGTCTTGGAATCTATACTAATATTATAAAGAGGTAAAGTTTGTGACGTTGTGACGTTGTAAGGGGTAATCTCAGGAACTACTGGTCCGATTTGAATAATTCTTTCAGTGTTATATAGCTCATTCATCGAGAATGGTTATAGGCTATATATCATCACGCTAAGCCCAATAGGAGCGGAGCACAGATGAAAAATATTTCAAAATTGAGATGTTTTTTTTCTTTTTGAGAGCTTCTGCTGTGTGTCAGCGTTAGCCCAGAGTAGTAACTATTACTACGCGGACGAAGTCGCGGGCAGGGGCTATAATCTATATACTAATATTATAAAGAGGTAAAGTTTGTGAGTTTGTGACGTTGTAGAGGGTAATCTCAGGAACTACTAAACCGATTTGGAAAATTATTTTACCAATAGAAAGCCAAGTTATTTGTGAGTGTCATAAGCTATATATCATCACGCTAAGGGCAATAGGAGCGGAGCAACAATGAAAAATGTTTTAAAATCGGGGTATTTTTCCTTTTGAGAGCTTCCGCTCCGTCTTAGCCCAAAATAACTATTACACGCGTGCAAAGTCGCGGGCAGAAGCTATTAACTAATTATATAATCTATACTAATATTATAAAGAGGTAAAGTTTGTGAGGTTGTAGGGGGTAATATCTGGGGAGTCGGAGAAAAATGGTCGAACGAAAACGTTTCTTACGAAAGCTGCCTTAATTATGAGATATATATGATTGAGTTCTAGAGAAAAGTTGTAGCTTGATTATGCCTATTACCGCCCAACGAAGTGGGCACGGGTCGGCTAGTAAGTAATAAAATACATTTCAATCATTTTTAGAAAATCCTGTCTGTCTGTTTGGTTAAGCACGCATCACAGGTAAAGTACTGCGTTCATGATAAAGCCTCACCAAGAAAATCATAAAGCATATCCTCGAATAACATTTAGTTTTAGTTTCATTAAAATCGGTGCACTATATCAAAAGTTATTGTAATTTTTATGACAACGCAACTTAAGTACGATAGAAAAATAGATAAGTAAATGGACTTAATATATTTAAATGATTTTATTACTAACTTGTTTTTTACATTAGGTTCCACGCGGACGGAGTCACGGGGTCTGCTTGTACCTATATATGTTATCAGTTAAGTAATTGACCACAGCGTATTACTATCAACTACCTACTTATGCTTAATTCATGAAGCCTTAATACTTATTTTCATCTTCAAAACCTGTCTTTTATTAGTTAGAGAGAAGGTAATCTTCGTATACGTTAACCTAACTAATATTATATATGTGAATGTGGGTTTGTTTATTTCAATATTATGCCCTAATTACTCAACCTTCAACAACTCATGAAATTTTGCATATACAATGTCAGGGGTACAGATAAGGACATAGCTATATTTGAACCTTACATTAAACAAATAATTGGACACGAATACAACTGTGCTTGAATCCTGTACAAAATTTTATGTTTGTCACGAGGAGTTATAGATAGAAGGAAGGATATAGCGATTGTGTTCGAATAGATCTCGTCTGCCATTTACCATGTGTAACAATCACCATAGTGACACGTTTAAATCTGTCACATTGCGGGATCCACCGATAGTCAAAATATATACCCGACAGGATTACTTCTGCTATACATAAAGAGACAGTCGCGCTATACTGATTTTCTTTCAATTTGTTGCACTTCGAGATGATATGACAATGAAGGATTTAAAAAATCTCAGCGATCACTGTTGACTTTGAACTATGCTATGAATGCTGTCACGTGTAGTATCCTTTTCCCTACTTCGATAAAAAACAGTAACACAATGAGCCTGGACTTCAAACCTGGAGTAACTTCTATGGGTATTTTTAGGTCATCGTATTTTAGTATACGTTGGGTTTGGATTGCATTATGAATGCCGTCAGGTGCATTTATCCTTTGTCATACTTCGATAAAAAAAAGGAACGCAATGAGCTTGGACTTTAAATTTCCAAATAATTTCCACGAGTATTTCTTGGTAATTGCATTTTAGTATACGTTGGTATTGATTTGGGCTATGAATGCCATTGTCGTACTTTGATAAAAAAACAGGAACAGGATGAGCGTGGACTTTAAACCTGGGATTACTTCTGCGAATATGTCTGGGCCATCGTATTTTAGTATACAAGTGTTTATGGAAGTCTACCTAAATTATGAATATAAATATTACATAAGTACTAATGAGACAACGTATGCATAATGGGGTTTCTAGAAATATATGTTATAACAGTAATTATTTTTTGTCGTTCATTAGTCACATTTTTTTTTAATTGTGAGTAAGAAGAGAGATGGACTGCGCGGAAGCGATAATTTATTAAATTAATGTAGGTGTCTATCGATTTAGGACATGTTATATGTGCAATTGAGTCTTGGGTATGAGAGGTGACCTTGCAACGGCGTGCGACGACAACCTTGCGGTCTTAGTGGTTTTTCCGTGTAAATCTTGACGTCACAAAGGTCGTATTTATAAACCTATTATAATATTGATTATTATTTAATTATACATGGCTATTACGACACTTAAAATTTTTAACACATAAATAACAAGTCATATTTTTTGTATGTACTATAAAAAGTAAAAATTATGTACAATAAATTTGATTCACAAAAACTTATTAAATTGTTATTTAAACATAGAATTTGTAAGTGTAGTTCAAGTGCCTATTATAATATTAGACAGTATCCTTTCTACAACCAGTTAAAAATACTTTATTCCAGTTCAGGTAAAAGTTTAATCACCATTTACAATATAAAAAAGTATATACACAAATTCATTTATTTAGGAAGGTAGGAAAAAAGCAGCAGTGATAGAGAAGTTGAGGCGTAATTCATTAGCGCACAGAAATTGCACTAGGAGAGATGAAAACCATGTAACTAGAAAAGTTTTAAGTATGATGGTGGACGGATATAGGAGTAGAGGATTAGCCAAAAAATGTATGGACGAATTGTGTGAAAAATGATATATGTATGAGAGGTGTGAATACTGAGAAGGCATCTAATAGGGAATAGTGGACAAGTGCGATTCTGTTTTATAATCATCATTACATAGTATAAAACAATCTGTCTGTCTGTTTGCGATAAACTCAAAAACTATCGAACGGATTTTCATGCGGTTTTCACCGGAGGATAGAGTGATTAATGAGGAATGTTTTAGTATATAATTAATCAAGGATTTTTTCATAATCAGGGCGGGACAACGTCTGCCGGGCCCGCTAGTAATATATGTCACAGCGTTATACAGAGGCGATTAAAGAGTGACCAGCTTCTAACAATTGTTACTGGCAGTCGTGAGGTTGTCATATGCCGATAAATGTCATTGTATGATTGAATGAAAATATATAACATGTGTTGGCTCTCTATCTGTGATATTATTTCTTGCTTTATGAAGATGTACGAGGCGGAAGGCGTCCCTGAACATAGCTTTCTTTTAGACTCATATACATATATTGAGTACATATTCGGTCAAATTGTTGTCAAGCGCTCCTTATTGTAACTTTAATAATCAAAGGAAACTCATAACTAAACTTAAATGAGACTTTCCTCCTACGCATAATTAAGTCATGACAACGTGATTACTCAGTAACCTAAGACTCGAATGACATTCGTTGACACATGTAAATCTACAAAAGACAAAGGTAATGTGATCAATTATGGATTACTAACACAATTATTGTTTATATTTTAGTGTATTTGGAAATTGACTTAATTCAGTTTTTTTATTATCTTTATATTTATGATGTTAAAATTAGAAACTTACATCCTTTCACGAAACGTATCTGCATATTTGCGCGTCTTTAATTGAACCAAAGATGTAGAATTTAGGAAAAACGAAGACCGGTTTGGTGTAAAGGTTAGTTCCACATGCTCTAATATTCGAAAACTGTAAAATCCCAAAATATAATATATTAGGAAAGCCTGCATTTAAATTCAAAACAGCTATGATGACGTTAGATGCTGGCAGAGTTGATATCCTAAGTTTCTACTTGCAACTCACTGATTCAATATTTCACACTGAAATGAGCACTGTACTTTATACTGTATTTTATACTGTATAATACTTTATACTTTTATAATCCTAAAATAAAAGTGCTTCCAATATTTTTTTATTCCATGAGCTATTATTTTCAAGTTTTTAAACAAAAAACGGCTTAGGTCTTCTTGCAGACTTTTCGTTGATTTATGTTTTAGTTAGACACGCCCCATTTTTTTAGATCGGCAGTATAATTATGAATTTCCGAATAAAACTTGTTTATACAATTTATCTCTACTAATATATAAAGCAGGAGAGTTGGTTTGTTTGGTTGAACGCGTTAATCTCAGGAACTGCCGGTCCGATTTGAAAAATTCTTTCAGGTTTAGATAGTTCATTTATCGAGGAAGGCTATATCATCACGCTAAAACCGATAGGAGCGAAGCATCAATAAAGAATGTTTCAAAATCGGGATATCTTTTCCCGCTTCTGCTGCGTGTTAGGCCAAAGTAACTATTCCACGCGAACGAAATCGCGAGCAGAAGCTAGTTCAGATATATAGACAAGCTTCCAATTCTTATCTCTACTTATATCTAATATTACTAATGAATTTGAATCACGCAATGTATTAAATCATTAGAGCGTTAACATATGTCAAGACACTGTAGAATGACATACAGTCATTTTTTATCATATTATTCACGTATGATCTAAGAGCGACCTTTGATTTTGTTATTTGTATTGTCATAATATTTTTTACTCAAACTAATAAAATAGTAGATATAATATAATAAAGTATAGACGAAAAAAATTACGATATATTCTTTAAAAATAGTCCCTTATGTGACCTCACTGACCTCTAAATACGAAGCGATACACGATGCAATCAACTTTAATAGTATAATTCGTCTAAGTTTGTGATAGCGTAAAAACTGTATAATACTAACAGTTGCCCACGATTTTGTCTGCGTTTATTCCTTTGTTAAGGAATATATTTGCGTGGGATCCTATTTTTTTCTAAGGTAAGATATTGTTTATAAAGCCAATCTTTCAGAAAAGTCCCGTTAAAATAGGTCTAACCGTTTAAGAGATTAGCGGGAAGAAATAGACAAACAAACATGTCTGGTATAGCATTCATTGTTATCCACTTCGTTATGTTAGTCACCTTCAGAAATTAATTTAGACGGTCCAGATTACAATTTGGTGATATCATTTCAGTGAATATCTCAGAGGATAACTTAGCTTTAAAATTACATGGAGCAAAGAAAAAGTTGTTTACGTTGAGATTTTCACATAGTTTCTATGTCACCACATATTATTATACAAAGTACTCTGCCACTTCTGTCTATCTGTTCGCGGTAAACTCAAAAACTACGTATTGGATTTTCATGCGGTTTTCACTAGTAGATAAAGTAATTCATGAGGAAGGTTTTGGTATATAATTTGTCAAGGCTTTTTTATTATCAGGGCGGCACAACGCTAGTCCGCTAGTATTTGATAAACTAGATTATAAACAACAAAGTAAAACAAAGTAAATGTAAATACCACTTCAGTACATTCTCACATGACGTATATTTATAACCTTTAGCAAACAGTACGCTGTTATCAAAATTATGTATAAAATATTTACAAGCGTATCCTCTATTTGTACCTCCTTGAGATATGTATGAATTATTTGCATTTAAAAGGTTGACAACCCTATATATAGGCCCTTGTTGATGCCCTTATTCGGTACCCTTCCTCATACATAAGAACAGGATTCCATTTCATGAATAATATATGCTGACAAATGATTTACGTACAGTTTTAAAAGTATCAAGGGTTTTAAGTGCGGTATCTTTTTATCCTGGTTGGGGAAAAGGATTGCACTAAGTTTATTGTATAGAATACAATTTAATGTCAACAGTGTCTACCCAGAAATGTATTGCTTCAACAGTCCTTATTATGTTGGACTGTAAACGGCAGAATTAAATCTACAAGCGATATTTTATCCAAAAAAATCGAGGCAGTCGACGACACAAGAAAAAAATCAAAACAATAGAACTTAAACTGTGTTCTCTTTTGATTTTTTAAATTAAGTATAGTCTGCATTATTTAAATTACATAATTTGTATAGCTATCTATTGGGACTCGGAGCAATAATTATACACATTTTTATGGAGTTTATTAAGCAATCAAACATATGATGAGCTGAACAGTCCTAATATAATATAGTAATTATAAATTTGCGTCTATCGACTACTTTCAGTTGTTTTTATTGAAAACACTGAACCTTGTCGATGTCTACTAAACCAAAAAAAAAGAAAATCGGTTGAGATAAGAGGAGAATAAGGTGATGAGCTGTTTCGCTTTTATGTATTTATTTATACGAGTGCTCGTCAAACTTCTACCGTAGAGAAAAACATATAGATTTTTTGTATCTATAACACTAAAGCTGGTCAATAGCTACATACAAAAACTGTAGAAAATCTGTTCTGTGGTCCCATTACCGATGTATTTATATATGGATTCAATGGAAAATACTAGGCTGGCGTAACACTAAAGGTTATACTAGATGTATATATCATTACATAATATAAAACAAAGTCCCCTACTGCATCTGTCTGTCTGTCTGTTCGCGATAAACTCAAAAACTACCGAACGGATTTTCATGCGGTTTTCACCGGTGAATAGAGTGTTTGATGAGGAACGTTTTTGTATATAATCTGTTAAGGATTTTTTCATAATCAGGGCGGGACAACGTCTGCCGGGCCCGCTAGTTACTAGAATAAATATATCGCATAATATACTTTATAGCAAAAAAAGACAAATTATTAATAGAAATAGGTAAATAAGACAGGCTATATACTCGTATATCCTGTTATTTTATAGTCTCGTTATATTAATTATACTGCGTCGAAAAATAATCGTTATGAACAGAAAGGAAATGTAACAAAGCCTTCGCTACACTTGTTGTGTTTAAAACGGTCGCGCTCTGAGCTCGCGCAGGTTGTGGTGCGGCGGGCGGCGTGTGCGCACCGGTGACGTCACCGTGTCACCTTGCCTCGCCCACGTATCGACCGACTGAATGTTAATTTATTTATATGTAGCGACTAAGCGATCGAACTCGCGCGAATTCAATTTACACATTGAACAAAGTGAATGCTTATTCAAATGCAATAATTATTATCACATGTATTTTAGTAGGTGTTTATTTGAATATTACAAAATGAGCTAAACCCAATTTTAGCAGGTCCGAATATTATATATTATTCAAGATCTTCAAATTTTGTACATGTGAAATATAAAAAACTAAAAACCTTATGAACGGCAAAATTTGAACTTCGTTTTTGGTGTATAAAAACTGGAATTCCTAAAAAAATTAAGCATTCATCATTAAAAGTGGATACAGCTCATTTTGACGCGATAACGTCTTATAAATTGATGAACGCCGGCTGCACGCACTAAAAGCATGACTCGTTGTCACGTTCCGGCTGAGCGCTCGGTGCAAGCGAGACCGCGGAACAAGCAATAGAGAGGTGCGATCAGCCTAAGCGTTCGGCTTGTATAGCATTTATTTCTATTCCACTATATCAGCCGATGTGTCTGAATAGAAGAGAGGCAGCGGCAGCACACAACCTACACGTAAACTTTTTTGTCAATAAATAAATTAAAATGAAGGAAATAGCACATTTTCTTTACAAGTATATCTTAATATATATATTTCTTGTGTGCGTGTGTATGTGACTGAACTCCTCCTAAACGACTGGACCGATTTTGATGAAATTTTTTGTGTGTGTTCGTGGAGATTCGAGAATGGTTTAGATTCACAATTGGACCCGGCAGGTGGCGCTGCGATCGACTTTTAGGATTTTTTTTGTTTTCAAGGCAGGACAACGTCCGCCCGGTCCGCTAGTATTATATAAAATTCCTCTCTATATAAAATTCTGGTGTGCGTCTGTTCGTACTGCTTCTCCATCTGAAGGGCTTCAACGACTTTGATAATTTATCGCAATTATGAATGGTTGGGGGCTGATATTATTCGCATCCACAAAAAGTGTACTTCTCATGCCCCTATACATGGTTCTCTGGTGGTGCTAAGGAGTAACAAAATTTTTGGCCGTTGCACTATCCTACATAAACTGAACCTCGCAGCGACAAATATAATAATCAATCAATCGATGATAATAAGAGATGGTTACTCTATTTAGGCATACGATTAAGTAAAAAAATGGTTTTTAGTTATAGCAGAAACTGGAAGATGGCGTTGTTGTTAATACCTATATTAGCTTTCTCGACGTTTTTTTTCTCATATATAAAACATATATACTTGTAAATTTTATCGCATACAATGGGAGGGGACAATGTCGGCTTACTTGACCTGCCAATATTTTTTTAAATCGCGTGATAACTCTTCTTACTTTATTTTTTTTAAATTAAATACATACAAAAATAGTGTTATTACTTTTCTTCTATCTCTCAATTTATTACCTGTTTATACTCCTTCCAGATAATTGCATATAGTTATTACTTATCTAACTCAGTTATTACCGGTACGATTTAGTAAAATAATTAACAAAGGCACGGGTACAAATTTTGAACTACTTTGACCTTTATTGTTCAAACAATAAGTCGTTTACAAATGTAAATAGAAAGTTGTCTAAAATCTCTCGGTGTGAAATGATTTAGAGGAAGCCGGTAATTCAGTTTTTATAAAAATACTAACTGCCTACGAACTCATTCGTTTTAAATTATTTCAATATTGGCTTTGCCCGTGGTTTCGCTCGCTTCAATGTAGTTTTTATTTAACCCTTGGGAGGCAGTATCTTTCTCTGGACTAAGAATATCCTATGTTCTTCTCTGTACCCGTGACAAGGAAGGCAAGCACAGATCGATGCGTTACAGATCAACTCATATACGCATTTAGAATATTACTACTTTTTCCTCTGTCTTCTCTTGTGTTAATGTAAGGATAGGGATAGTACTTTCTATGATAGGTATTCTATGACATTTTTTTGTACTTGACAACATGTATGCAAAATTTAATGATCGGTTGAATAGTTAAGTTATAAACAAACAAACACACTTACTATCGCATTTATAATTTTAGAATGCTACATAGTATAATAGAGCCTAGCGTCACCTAGTGGTAAGTAAAGTAGATAATTTATCACTACATATTATAAAACAAAGTCTTCCGCCTCGTCTGTCTCTCTGTTCGCGATAAACTCAAAAACTACTGAGCGCATTTTCATGCTGTTTTCATTAACAGCTAGAGTGATTCGCGAGGAAGGTGTAAGTATATGATTTGTAAAGATTTTTTGTAAATTGGTTGAATTATAACGACAGAGCTTTCGTCCAAAACGCTGCCTAATCCCTGTAAGATCTAACACAATTAATTGAAATAATAAACGACGCAGACGAAGTCGCGGAAATCAGCTAGTATACCTCTATAGAAAAACATAGATTTGCCATTTTTCATAATAATCAATCAAACGTCGCGTCGCGTATTTGGAGTTTATCGCTCTCAGGTATACAGACATGCAAGTTTTATTTTTTTTTATACGAAATAGATATATCTATTTTTTATTTAGTTACATTTGGCTGTTAATAATAGTTGTAGCTTTTTATAACTCACAATGGCAGGATTAGATTACCAATTCGATTAGAATGAAATACGAAAATGAAAGATTTACGATTCTCCATTTATTGGTAGTCACATTGATGCAGTGATTATTCAAATTGCTTAATAAGTTACGGGTCTTTATATGTTTTTATATTTTTTAATTTGATTTTATTAAAACGGGTATAATACAAAATTATGTTGCATCTGGATTCTATGCTTTTGCCATTACGTCATTGCCTCGATGACAGTTTAGTGTTTGGTTCAGTGATGCGTGCAATTAAATATATCGATTTTTATATCGATAACCGAATAATCGATACTCTGCACTCGTTTTTTCATAACTATGCCAACGACCTTGTACGCTTTTTCACATAAGACATTAAAAATAATGTTGCAATATTTATTTGCTTTACTAACACAGGAGAGCGTTACGTAATTTAATCACTAGCTTTTGCTCGCAGGCTTACTCGCGTTAATATAGGTTTAACCTATTTCAGTAAATTACCTTTTTTACGAACATAATCTTAAAAATCAAAAATGCTTTTATCAATATAGACCTGAGGAGTGAGAAGGCGCTTAAGAACATCAAAGCTACCACTGGTTCGTAGAAACAATATCGAGAAGAACCGGCAAAAAACTAAATCTGGTTTATCTTTTCATCGTACACATTTTCACAAACAGATTCGTTTTTAGCGGATGCACAGAAATGGGCGTCATTTCCAGACATCACCATCGTTCATATATTGATCCACCCTATAATAGTCTTGCCGTTTTTATACACTTACCAACGTGTATTAACAATTTCATGACGATCGATTGAATAGCTAAGGAGTGAGAGCGTAACAAACAAACAAACACATAATCCCATTTATAATATTAATAAGGCTTATACTTTAAGGACTATAATAGGACAGAATGGTATTAAATTTTATAAAACACATAATATTAATATCGCAAAGTAACAGTACACGGCATCCGTGGTATGGATTCGCTAATATGAGCAATATGAGAGGATCGTTAGGCAAAACATATGTGAGCTGAGTCAGACAACCCAGATATCGATGGTTTGACGATGTAAGAAAGACTTCAAACGGATGAATCGCTTGAGATTACATAGTTTAGTTTAAAGAAAGATGACATCCTTCATGTCATAAGATCCGCTTTAGGTGCTGTGACATCATGAGTATTAATTTTCGTAGGCCGAATTTAATTGGGAAAATTAGTTGAATTTGGTTGCAAAAATGTACAAACCCCCAAATAGATAATTCTGTAAATTATTGTATTCTGCTTTTATAAATGTCAAGAGATTGTTTGTACACGCTAATCTTTGGTACTACCAAGACTACTAGGACTACTAGATTATGCTCGTACAGGAACCCGATGGATGTAACCTATGCACTGAGTCAAGTATACGACGGTATATATTCACCGAAACCGATAGTGAGATTCGGAGTATCAGGGGCTATCAGGGCGAAGAAATATCATCACACATCCCCGATACTCTCTTCCTGGTACACACACAGGAAGAGACAAAAGCCCTCATAAAAAAGGATTACGGGGTAGGGGAAAGAGCGCGCGTTCTGATAGTCCATAAATCCCAGGGATTGACCTTCAAATCGGTGGTTATCTTGCAAACAAACGGCAGAAGGATGCAAATCCACGATAGCGTTTCACATGCTATAGTAGCAATGTCCAGACACACCGACACCTGTGTCTACTATACCGACGTGACTGACGACGTGGTTAGTAGGTTCAGGCCGTGGACGCTCCGGCGCGGGATATTGTGGATTACAACCTAAAGATGGTCATAAAAGATCAAAATGCAACCGCTATAAAAACAATAACGTCATTAAGCCTAAAATAGTATTAACTATTAAGTTAAATAAATGAATATAAAAAAAAAACAAATAAAAAGTTGCTCATAGATACGATTTTTGACGTTCACAACACATTACACGAAAGCAAAAAATAAGGTACGAACCAAGAATAGAAGAGAAAAAAAAATAGATTACAAAAAATCTATGTACCTTTGATGGTCTATAATTTAGGTCGGTTATATGCTATTTAACATTCTATTACAACTATTAGGAGCAAAGCAGTTATCGTATAAAGTATAGTACCAAAAATACGTTGCAACAGAACAACGCAATTGGAGTGCTCGGATGGTATAACGGGTTAAAGGTCCTTTCGCCACTACAAGCAACGACCGTCTTGTGTGTTATAGTTTCGAATACATACAGATCAATTATTAGTAAGCTTCTCCAAATGATTCCTCTGGATTTTTATGTAATTTATACTTGTAAGTTATTTTAAACGACTTATGGGCAAGGCATGACCGAACTCATGGGCTCAGTTAGTAGTTAATAAAGAAAAGTTTTTTTTTTATATCATAAGAGGCACACAAACACGTGTGTCACCTGATGTTAAGTGATCACCACCGTCCATAGACACTTGCAACACCAAGGGAGTCGCAAGTGCGTTGCCAGCCCGTGTTGGGGTGGAAGGGAGAGTTAGGGAGGGGGAGGGGAGAGGAGGTGGGTATCCAGCGCTCTCACTGATCGAACGAAACGCAACAGTGCAAGCACTGTTACTTCACGTCGGTTTTCTGTATGTCGGGTGGTACTACCCCGGGCGAGTCGACCTATTCATGCTGAAAACCAGTAATAGCTTCAGCGTGGCTGGAAATATGTATATCCTGACAACTATTGTATCTCCTTTATCCTTTATTGTATATCCTTACTATTATCTCACCTAAGTGGGCTGCTAAAACGTGTTTTGCTCTTCCATATTGCTCTACCAGCCCACATCACTATATTCACAACTTTTTTTTATTACTTTATAAGTTTTATCGTTTGCTTACAGGTTTTATCGTTTGCTTACAGGTTTTATCGTTTGCTACAGGTTTTATCGTTTGACCACAATCTCATCTGATGTTTAATGACGACGTAGTTTAATATGGTAAACACGCTAAACCTAGAGGGGACTGGCTCCCATATGCAGTTGCCGGAACATACCAATAGGTTTTTGGAGGCAGATTTTCAACTTGAGAGTGATAGCTAGCAAGACGAGCTTAGAGAAACCACTACCACCATCTCATCATGATAATTTCCTTCGCCGAAAGCTCAAGGATTCGAACCTACGCTACGCTGTGTCCGAATGCGCTAACAACTAAGCCATCATCGCTTCAATCTGTATTCACATAACATTCTTCTTCGATCGTCAACTTTTATATCTAAATTCATAACTAACATTGTTTAATTATATCTAACTAGCAGGCGTGGAGGGCTTTATCCCGCCATGATAATTTTAAAAAACTCATTATTACTTATT